>SWKJ01000125.1:0-188471 GCA_019425465.1 Colletotrichum falcatum | reverse complement strand
CTCGACAGGGGCAATCACCGGCAGGGCCTCCTTCCTCTCCAATCAAGCGAGTCACGACTTACGCTGTACCTATCTTACCTTTGTAGGTGGGTAGGTACCTACCTATGTACGATGTAGGTAGGTAGCCGCATGTCCCTCCCTAGTCCGTCGCTGACAGCCCAAAAAGAGTCGCAACCATCCAAAGAAGACATTTTTTCGTCCGAAACCTTTCTTAATCTTCTGCTTTTCCTATTCAGGCCTCTCCTTCGCCGGCTCCGGACTGACACGCGGCATCACACGTCCCCGGTCCGCGCTCTGCCGCACGCGTGTGTAAATAATTAATGCTCTCCTGACTTTCTGTAATTAATTATTCCATCTTCCTCGAGTCCGATCCCCCATCCAACAACCAAAAAAAAAATAGTCCCGGCCAGTTTCCATTCCGCACGCTCTTTGTATACACAACTCATCCTCGTCCCCCGTCCTCGACTCGACCGGAGAGAAACGCCCTGCCTTCCCGTCCCCGCCAGAGGCCACGATAGCCACCATGTCCCTTCCTCAGACCGCGACAATGAAGCCGACGCAGTCGTCCATCAAGTCCTTCTTCCAGCCTCGTCAGCAACCTTCCTATGCGCCCCCGCCCCCGGCATCAAAGTTCGCGCCCGCACCTTCGTCGACGGAAGCTCCGGCTGCCCCTCCTCGTCTCCCCGCGACAAAACCCCCCACCTCGACACCGACAACAACAGCCCCCCCCCTCCGACCACCACCACCACATCACAACCCCCGCAACGACAGCACCGCCGCCGCCGCCGGCGGGCTCGGCGCCCATTCATCCCAATGCCGCAATTCGCCCCGTCGGCGACCGCGACCTGCAGCCCCTCCGCCGCATCAATTCCCTCCTCCTCCCCGTCGCCTACCCCGAGACGTTCTACGCCGCCGCCCTCACCGGCCCCCTCTCCCGCGTCATAACCTGGTCCGATCCTTCCGCTCCAGGCGGAGAGCAAGTCGTGGGCGGCGTCGTGTCCCGCGTCGAACCCTCTCCCTTCCCGCCGGCCTCGCCGGGCGCCCGCCCCGAGCACGCCCTCTACATCCAGTCCCTGGGTCTCCTCTCCCCTTACCGCTCCTACGGGCTGGCGACCGCCACCATCGATCATCTCGTCGCCGCCGCCGCAGCCTTGTCCCCCGAGATCAACCTCCGTCACATCTACGCCCACGTCTGGACGGACAATGAAGAGGGCATGCACTGGTACACCGCCCGCGGCTTCGAGCGCTACGGAGAGCCGCTGCTGGGATACTACACGAAGCTGCGCCCAGACTCGGCTTGGATCGTCCGTCGCACCGTCGGCCCGTTGTCGATCGGCGGCCCGATGCATCATCCCGAGAAGACGTCTGCGCCTGCCCCCGGTCCCACCGCCGCCATTGCGAACCTCCCTCCCTTGAGCGGCCCTCCTCCTGCTGCTGCTGCTGCTGGTCCTCCACAGGCCAATGGCGACCCGCTCTCGAGGTGCACCTCGGGCCAGTCCTTCCAGAACCGCCGTGCCGCGACAGAGTGGAACGACCTCCCCGAGGAGATGGCGCCGGGCTTGCTCGCCCCTCCCCGGAGCAACGGCGGCTCAGGAACAAGCTCGAGGAGCAGCTCCACGGGGAAGAAGAAGAGGGACAGGTTGTACCCTGCTGCGGCGTTCCAGGGCTAGAGCATAGATCGCCAGAGGTACCCAATGCAGAAGCTCACTGGACGGGCCAGCTAGATAGTCTCAAGAGCCTTCTTCTCCGCGGGCTATGAGAAGGGCATTGGGGTCAGTGACCACCAACCGGGCTCCGTCGTGGTATCCAGTGAGGTCTCGTCGATTCGTCTGAGCAATCATTCAGCATAAGAGTCCCTCTTTTTTTTTGGTTGTTGCTCTTGACTAAGCACTTTGCTTCATCTTTTGAACACATGGACTAGACCCTTTTTTTTTATAAAGTAAAAAAGACGAGGCAAGAGGATGCCAGATAAGGATGACCAAGACAGGCCACGGCCACCAAGATAATAGAACATTTGACTTGTAATTCACAACACGAAATGGGAAAGCAAAAGAAGGGAAAAAAAATCATGGAATTATACGGCTTTTTTTCTCTTTCTTCGAACAGATGTGCATTTGCTCGGCTCAAGCTCCAGCTCATAAAGAAAATTGAAATAAACAGGCCCAACTCCGTTTCTCCCCCCCGTTTTTTCCTTTGTGGAATCATGCAAAGCAAGACAAGAAAAGAAAAAAAATATGCTCAACCATAAATCGTCCCGATGCTGACAAAAATGTCCAAAAAAGATATCTTGGAGGGGGAGTGGAGAGGGGGAAAGGAGCAGCCGGAATTCCCCCTTCCCCCAAAATGCGTTTTCATCACCGAGGTACCGAGGTACCAAAGGTAGGAAGGTAGCTGTACGAGGCGGACCCCTCTGGAGCTCGCACCACACAACACAGCTCCAACACGACCAGAAAAACATGTGTTTTTCCGGACCGTGTTAAAAGCATCATCATTGCGTACCCGTGCGACTTCAAGAACGACCGTCTTGATGAGTACCTTGGTACCTTGAGTAACTCGGCAGATGAAAACGCATTTCGTTCACATCCCTCACTTCATTCCAAGCAAGCCTCATGCAGGTCGTTCCCCCAAATCCCTCTTTGTGGTATCTCTCCCTCGTGGCCCAGAGGACTTTTGTTCATGATTGCCGGCTGTAGCGCGACCACCAAACGGCCGCAATGGCTGCAACGCCCACGAGGCCGCCAATGATCAGAGCCGTGTTGGTTGTTGAGAGTTCTTCGCCTGTTGAAAAGAAAGACGCACGAGGCGCGATTAGCCAATGGTCTCGCAATGCATGGCGACGGGGATGTCGTCACAATGGACGTCGCCCTTCTTCTCTGCTACATCGGTGACCAGCAACTTACGAGGTGTAGGAAGTGAGTTGAGCTCTTTCTTGACATTTTGCCTAAACTCGGTCAAAATGTCGCCCTCCTTCTCCATGCCGGCCGCCACAAGGGCAATGAGCGCAGCGCCAACTCCGCTGCCGTCCTTGGCAATGCCAATGCGGATCTTCTCAGCCCCTTTGGCCCCGATGCCGTCGATCGCGCGCAGGGCCTCGTAGATCATGTCGCGGAAGAAAGGGTAGTGCTCGACCAAGCTGCCATCGACACCGACATCAATGATCTCCACTTCGGGGTCGTCGAGCTTGCCGGACTGGAGGACGATGGCGCCAATAGCAACCGCAGACAGGCGGGCGGCGCGGCGGCCGACAGCACCCGCGACGGCTTTGAAAGCCTGCGCGTCCTCGAGCGAGGGGGTGTAGACGTGGAGGACGGACTCGAGCTCCTGTCTCAGGGTCGACAGCTCGGGGGTGTTGTCGGCTGCGGCCACAGACATGATGGAGCTGTCGAGACCCCACTGCTTGAACATGCTGGAGGCGGGGCTGATGTCCGTCGTCGACTTCCAGTCGTTGAAACTCGAGTTCTGGTCCTTGAACAGGGACAGCTTCTCATCCTTGAGCATGTCGAGAATGGTCAAGCGGACAATCTCGCCGAGGAACATGCCGGAGACGCGCTTCTCGAACATTTGGATACCGGGGTTGACACTGGCCCGGTCGAGAGCAATGTCCCACGGGGTATTGGGCAGCACGTTGAGCTGGTTGTCAAAGGAACCCCACTCAGTGTTGACGACCATCTCGCCGGTGGACGCCTCGTAGTCGCCGGCGATGGGCTTCTTGATGTTGGAGAGCTTCTCGAGGTAAGCACCGTTGGTACCGGTGCCAAAGATTGCGCCGAGTATGGATCCCGACTTGCCTGTGGAGGTGTAGGACCTCGCCATGAGAGTTCCGACGGTGTCGTTGACGAGAGCGGCGACCCGGACGGGGAGGTGCAGCTTGTCGATCTCAACCTGCAGAAGAGCGCAGACGTCCTTGCCGACGGCATCGGGAATGTCGAAACCCTTGGTCCACCGGATCAAGTTGCCCTTGTTGATGCCGAGCTGCTGGACGGGGAAGCTGAAGGTGAAACCAAGACGGAAAACATGCTCGTCGCGGTAGCCCTCGGGGGCGCTGTAGGTCTGGCGGCGGCGCACGTGCTGCTCGAAGTGCTCGGCGTGGTGTTCGCGTAGGAAGAGCTCAATCTGCTTGGCAAGGAAAGAGAAGAGCTCTTCGGCGGTGCGAGCGACCATGAGCTCCTTGGGGATTGCGACCTTGCTGTAGGTGAGGTTGAAGGTGGTGTCGCCGTTGAGCTGGACGGAGCACACGCGGAAGTTGGTTCCGCCGAGGTCGACAGCGAGGTACAATCCCTATGGTCAATGTCAGTACGAGGAACGTCACGCCACATCGTCTTTCGAGGTTGAGGGCGGGGGACAGAAACGCGATGCTGGGTCGCTGGGCGGGAGATTACCTTTTCGGTGCCATTGGGCACGCCAGTTACGTACGTGGGAATCTGGCTCATGCTGGTCCCATCCTTCTCGAGTCCCTCGTCTGAAAGCAAGCACCAAAAGTCAATTTCATCCAAGGAGCAAGATGAGCGAGCCAACTTACGCATCTGGTGGAGGAACTCCTTGACTGCGCCATTGATGTAGGCGTCTGAGAGCTCAAACTGTTCGACGACGCGAACCGTCTCTGCTTCGAGCGCCATTGTGAGAGGTTTCGAACTGGGCGGCGTGGTGGGGAAGGGCGCTGGGTTTTGGCAGACGGGCTCCTGGTAGATTTGGGCGGACGGAGAGAAGAATGGAGGAGATGGGTGGAAGAAATGGTGGGAGGGGAAGAAGGAAGAACGAAGCTGCAGCTGGAGGTGCGGCGGTAGGAGCTTGGCGTCGCGTAGAAGAAGCTGTGTGAGCTGTTCGACCGAGGAAGCGGACGTATTAGTACAAGGTCTGCAGGGCAATCTCCGTTACGAGATATGGAGGGTGTGTGGAGAGAGGGCGGGGAGGGAGGTTTGGCTGAACGGGTTGGTTGGATGGTTTGAGTTTGGATGCATCCAGGTTAGAGTATGAGAGAGGAAAGAAATTGTGGTATTGAACAAGGTAAATAGAAAACAACAGGCCAAGTAAGGCGGGTTAGGTAGGACGAGGCAACGGGGCAACAAAAAAAAGTCTCAGGTCCAAGACTCGAGGAAGTTTTGGTGGGAGCTTTGCGGATGATGTAGGTGACGAAATCGTAGTGAAATGGGCCGGGGGGGGATGGGGTCAATTGGCATGGAGCGAGAACGTGGAGCATGGAGCATGCGTGGAGCTGGGCATGGGGCAGGGGAGCAGGGGCGGGTGGCCAGGCATGGGTCTGTCGTCAGAGTAGGTACCTCTCAAATCCGAACCCAAATCTAGGTAGAGGCAATGAGGTAATGTTGGTGGGTGTGGGGTGATAGGCCTCGTGCTGCTTGCTTGCTTGCTTGCTTGCCTGCTGCACATACGATTGTTCCCAGCCGGGTCGGCCACTGAACATCGGGAACACGACATGACATTTGACCATTCTGGCTTTCATGACAGGCGTCGCCGAGAAAGGGCCCAGCCAAGGCACTGGATAAGGAAAAGGGACCAGGGATACGACCGGGACCAGAAGCCATGAGTGAGGCCATCTAGATGGGACGGCAGAAGAGGTATTTGCTGGAGCGGGTAGGTGATTGGGAGATTGGCAGACTTTCACCGGGGACGATGTTGATTCCCCAGATCTGGCTGGCGAGGGCTGATGCCGATGCCAATGCATGCCAATGGGCCATAAGAACCACTAAACCACCAAACCACTGGGTTCGTGGTGTCATGGACAGACAGGTCCTCTCATGGAGTTCGGGCCGGGCGGAGCTACAAGCTGCGTGACGAGAATCGGGTTTTCTGCAGCGCGCACGACGCCAGCTTGGTAAAATGCCGGGGACGGATGGATGCAGCCAGCAAGCAGCACCACGACACCGGGATGCGCGATGTGAGGCGAACTGCTGGTGCTGCGTGACCTCGGGATCCTTGAACCTAGGTAGGTAGGCAGGCAGGTGCCTACTCCGTAGGTACGAATAGAAAGGACTGGTGACGGCTGGGCGCGTCTGCGGGGAATGTCCATCCAATGCCCAATGTCAGCCCGCCAATTCAGCGATGAACCTGGGCTTCTTGGGACGTATGATGGGGGGGCTGACTGACACCACATCTACAGCGCCTCAGGCGGCAGCGGCACCCGGTCAATCGTCCCGAACATGACCTTGGACGAACTGACTGCAATGAGGAGGAATTGGGCCGAAGGAAAAAGCTCGGCGGGCCGGGTACAGCTTTTCGTCGTCCATCATTGGCCCAAGCGTTGCCTTCGTCTTCGGGCGCCCCTGTTGTCTCCAATTGGTCCCGGCAAGGTCCCGATCATCAAAGTCTCCCGCCTCAATCGTTGTTCAGGTCGTCGGTCTCGCCTGCTTTTCTGTCCTGGTCCGCCGGTTCTCTCTGCCCCGTCTCTCTGTCCGGCTCTTTGGGTCGGTCCAGTCTCTACCCAAGATAACCTGCCGCAATATATCTCCCGCCACCTGCAGTTTTCCCAGATCAAGTGTCGCCAAGGTCCGACGCTTGTCTAGGTACTGCTTACAGGACTGGGGACAAAAAAAAAGGACAAAAGGGGGGAAGGACCTGGGGCCCCGTGGAAACCAGCAGGCTGCGCCCCAGGGGTATCCCTCCTCTAAATGGCTCAGCTTGGCTCAATAGAAGAGAGAGACCTCCCAGGCCACGGCCACACGCCACTCGACGCTCATGGCGGTTCATGCCAGGTAGCACGCGCAGGGAGGCTGACAGGAGACACTATCCCCGTCCCACGGCGGCCCACTTCTACGCCGAAGAAGCTCCCGTCTGCATCCACCATCGCCCACCCGGGCGGGGGCCACCGAACATGCCGGAATTCTGGGAAATGGAGAGACTTTGACCAACAATGAGGGAAAACCCGGGCGGAAAGTGTGCGCGTGCAACAGTGCCCGTGGGAAGAAACAGGGGGCAATGGTTTGCGTGCGTGGGTTATAGGGTGGGGAGTTGGGGTGACGGACGGGGACCGACGGGGAACTCAACAATTGCAGTGTCTGGTGAAGTGGAAAGAGGAAGAAAAATCCGCACTGCTGCAGAGGTACTTACTAGGACGAGCACTAGGAACACGACCGAGCAAAGGCCGTACCAAAATGAGGAGACCCCATGGGAGACCAGGAAGCTACTCCTCCTTGTCCGGTGTGTCGGATCGCCGACCTTGCTCTCGGCTTTGGGTTGTCGACTGCCCGTGGGCTTTTTCTTGTTCATTATCATGGCCATGGTCTTGTCGGGTCGGGGCATGTCGCTGCCGTCGACCGCCAACACCACCATCTCGTTGTCGCATGCGCCGTTACCGTCGTCGAGTCCGGCATCGGTTACGCCGCTGTCCGCGCCCTGATCACCACGCGGCGGCTGATGGAGCTGCTTCTGGCCGTCAACATGCCGCCTTCCATCATGTCGTTGACCCTGCCGCCGCCCATCGAGGTCTTGATAGCTAGTATCAAGACCGCCCGCGCGCCAATCGGCGCCTCGCCTCCGGAGGTAGGCTGACAATGTGCCGGTGTTTGCTATGTTTCAGATGCAGGAGTTCTCGCTGCGGGCGCGTCGCTGCACCTCACTGCGAAATCTCCCGCTTTCTGCTAAAGGATTTTATGTCTTCTTGACCGGAACGACGGCTGGATGAGTCTTTTTTGTCCTTTTTTCTCTCCGTCTTGCTGCTAGGAGAGGTCAAAAAAGGCCCAGAACGGACTCTGCTTCCGCAAAAGACCGGTGAACGTCGCCCCGTATGCAGGGTGCGAGCTGCAGCTCAGCGCAGAGTCGTACTCCGTAGTGTGCGCCTTTAGCGGCGATTGCGCTGGGTGCGGGATAATGAGCAGCGAACGCTGGTTCTGCCGCTGAATTTCTCCCTCTCGGCCCTTTGGAGGGGACAGGACGCGCTCAAACGGCCCGTCTGTAATTAGTTTCCCGGGTGTGACGCTGCGAATAGACGAAGGGGACCCAGGCCTGTTCCACCCCCAATGAGGTCATGAAATTGGGATCCCGGGCGTGCAGCTGGGTTCCAGGCGATAGGTGGGGAAGACGGCCCTGCAGGGGTGGTGCGCCAAAACTCTGATGTCCTCGTGGGCGCTCTGTCGTGGGGTTGTTTTCGTGGATTCGTGGGTTGAGTGCCCGGCGGCAGGGCCTAGCGGGAAACAAGATCGGAAGACGATTCTGGGTGTGCGGGATGGGTGCGGGATGGAGAAGTGCACGGAGAAGGTCGATGGAGGAGACCGCCGCCGTCTGCAGAGCGAGTCGTTCAATTGCTCGTGATGCTCGTGGGCCGATCACCTCAGACTCAGGGTCCTTCGGATCTGACGGGGGCTTTGGGTCTTGGATCTAAGCAGGTCGGTCGGGTTTCCAACGTCCAAGTGCTGGTGGTCTTTGGGACGAAGGTTGGTGGCTTGTCTTGGTATTAATAAACGGGCGCTCCCCGGACTTTTAACGACAGCGCCTTCTCTCGATTTCAGGTTTCAACGTCGTTCGGTCGCAGTCCTCTATGTCGCAGTTGCTCCCCGGTTAGCGGCTGCAGTTTTATGTCATGCGACCGCCCACAAGTGGTTTTTTAAACCAAGCTGTTGGTCCTTCTTGTTTGAACAAGTTGGCAGGTTCGGGTGCGAAGTGGCGACGGTTTGCTTTGCCAGGTAAGTGTGCAGCGCCGGCCTACTGTCCACCGCACCTCGGGGCCGGGCACGTCAAGGTGCAGAATGAATCTTGAATGACATGCAATCGGTCTTCCCTGTCGCAATGACCGATTTTCCGGTTTGTGCTTTGGTCGTTTTGGTGTGCCTCGGCGATGGCGGTGGTGGTGGTGGTGGTAGTGGTGGTGGTGGTGGCAGTAGTAGTGACAGTGAGATCTAGTCGACGAGTCGCTTTCTCTGATTCGCCGGCGATCTTGTTCGACGGGGGTTTCTAGGTGTTTGACGCAGATCTCAACCCGTCGGGCGATAAGACGAACAAATCCTTGAGGGGAGCGAGAACTGGCGTTGTCGTGCCGAGAAGAACAAAGAGGGAAACGAGAACAACAGGGCAGCAATACCATTCGCAAGATAACAAAGAGGAGGTTGGCCGGCTGGCTGGCTGGCTGGTGGCTCCCACGGTCTACTGACGCCGGCCTCCCGTCCGAAGGGGGAAGGAGAGGGGGGGGTTCTCTCGCGTGCCTCTTTCGGTTGAGAAAAGGCTCCTGGGAGTGGAGGATGCGCCAGAGTCGAGAGCTCGGATTGACCACTGATTGCTGTCGAACCGTGGCAGGGTCCCGCCCCAACTGTGCGGTGTGTGTGTGTGTGTGTGTGTGCGAACTGCAGGGCCCGGGGGTCTGCAAAGGACAATCGCTGTTAGAGAAAAAGAGTGCCGCCCCAAGCGGTGGGGATCGTGGGTTCCTTGGCTATCTGACGGCTGGGTGAGGACAACGACTCTCGTATGTATGCACGCTACCTGCCTATGAAGAGATTCGGGTAAACAATTGGTTCGGGAAAAAAGCACGCGGTGCTTGATACGCTAAAGTAGCACTCGACGGCTCAGGCGCAACGTCCCCCGTAACGAAAAAGAAGACAGCTGGAGTCGATCAAACGTGGACGGATGTGTCCCTTGCTCTTATGCTCCCCCAACCCCGAGTCTATTGGGCTTACGGTTGCCGGTTGGCGGCATTCACAAATTACTTCCCCGGTCCTCAATGTCCCATCCAACTGGGGGTGCCTCGCACACGGAAAACGGGACGCATGGCTTCTTCAAAACAAATTCCAGAATTTTCTAGACTAGCCAGTCTATAATGCTCGGTCGTGATTCCGGACATGCACGCCCCATGCTTCGTTCCCCATGTCGCCATGATGTATGGACACGTTGCCAGATGCTCCAGACCATACATCCCCCCCCCCCTTTCATATGCTTTGTCTTTACACTGACGTGGGGTCTTGGCCAGTATGTATGAAGCAGAGTTGGAAACCCTGATCCCGCCCGAATCTCGGTCCAATGTTACGCCTTTGGTTGTTCAAAGCTCCTCTTGACGATGAAAAACGACACCATAAGCAACGTAGCACAAGTGAGGAAGACGCGGTTTCGGTGTCCATCACCTGTTCACTTGTCAGTTCGTCGTCGAAACCAGCTCTGCGCAGAAAGCAGGAAAACTTACCCTCTTCATCTAGGCTGTGCGCCACGACAACGAAGACGTTGAGTGGAAGCCTCAGCAGGCTGTATACCCGCCCTCGCACG
Source organism: Colletotrichum falcatum (assembly GCA_019425465.1). Taxonomy (NCBI): domain Eukaryota; kingdom Fungi; phylum Ascomycota; class Sordariomycetes; order Glomerellales; family Glomerellaceae; genus Colletotrichum; species Colletotrichum falcatum. The sequence goes on along the minus strand of SWKJ01000125.1, from coordinate 178,274 downwards.
CCATCCTCAACAACCTGGCTCTTTAAGAATGACATGCTCGGGAAGTAGGCACCGATGCTAGCCTCCACCACACACAGCGCCCAGAACAGAAGCATCTCGCTCTCGACGAGGACGGCCGCCGAGAGACAGCAGCTCACCACGAGCACCACGAGCATCAAGATCGTTGAAGTCGTCTCCTTGGAGTGAGACTTGGTGTAGAGCGAGAAGAACGCTGACCCAGCCATCATAGCGCACATGAAGCTGGAGAAAATGAGCCCAAAGGGCAATTCCTCGTTCGAACCGGCCTTCATTCTCGCGCTCTTCAGTGCTGCTGACCAGAAAAACACGAAGAGGTACATGGTACCCTCGAAGGCGGTCGACGTCAGGCCCAACGACAGGATGCGTTTGTCACTGATGATCATCTGAATACCGCTCTTAACATCTCCGAGAGAGGACGTTGCTGAGCCGGCTTGTTTGGTCCCGTAGTTCTCCTTCCACCTTGCCAAGATCAGCCACATGGCCATCGCCGAGCATGCCACGCTTGCCATGAACGGCCAGACACGGCCACCCAGGGCGTTGACCAAGACGTCGCCGAAGATGCCCGAGGCGATTGCAACGATGGAGCTGATGGTGGTCATGTGGCCGAAGACGGTGCCCAGCTTGAGCTTCGTCCGCGACAAGCCACGCTGGTTATATTCCGTGATTAACCATGCCTCGAACACGCTGTAGAGAAGGGTGGTTGAGATGCCGCCGCAGAAGCGGCCAAGAAACAAGATGAAGAGGTTGTCGGTGAGCATCGTCAGGCATGTGAATATATACATGATGCAGTAAGTGATGCAGGCGAGACGACGACCATATCGATCGGCGAGTTCGCCGGCAAAGGAGGCCGAAATGGCGCCGGAGACGAAACCGGCTGCGTAGAGCGCGGCGACAACCTTTTCGGGTATGTTCTTGTCGTACTTGTAGATGGCATAGATGTGCGGGCCCTGTGTCGCTGTCAGCCTGGAACCAACGAGCCCGTGACGCTTTCTGCTACCTGCAACCAGTCCGCCGCCATCGCCAGAGCGTAGACGGGAAAGAAGTCAAGCTGGAACTGCCGGACCGCGGCCTGTGACCCGGCGGGCTCTGCGAGCAGTTGAGATAGCTCGATGTCGTTCCCTTCAGCGCCATCGTCAACAGCGGCCGCCTCCTGCTTCAGCTCTTCGACTGCCTCTTGTTCTTGGCGCTTGTACTGTTGGTACAGGAGATATCCATTTCCCGCCACGAAAGCGGCCAAATTCAGCTGGTAGAAAGACATGTCGGGAAGGGACCTTTCTGTGAGTGCAAAGATGTGGAAGGCAAACCGTTGCGCCCTGGGGCGTCTGGGTGATCTAATATGGGTGTCGACGTGGCGGGAATCAGCATTCCGCGATCCAAATATCAGTAGGCGTGGTGTGTATTGACATATCCTGACATTCCACACGTCTCAGCTGCCCTTTGGCTTGGTGCGCATCAGCCAGGGAATCAATGAAGGGGTCTCGAGGGGTGCTGTGGCGGCAGAGGGAGAAGAAAATAAAACAAGGTAGATAAATGTTGAGAGGACCAGGGCATGTCCTGGGAAGGAGGAAGGGGCTGTAGTTTGTCCCTCATCGTTCTTTCCAGGCTTGGTTGACTAGCCGTGGTGGGCAGTGAGGAGGCATCGATGGGCATCCAGGATGGCTGAAAACGGACTATGACAGGCGACCAGCTCCTCAACCTGGGACGCCATGCTGGCTAAATACGAAGTAGGTCGGAGTTTTGTCTATTGCTTTCGGAACACAGTCCCTGAACATTGCATCTGTTCGGTCCTTGTTAGAGAGGTAAAGCTGGGCTGTTCCTGATATCCTTAGTTTAACCCAAAAACACCATGTTTGATGACTAGGTACCTCTTGAGATGGAGGGGTGGCAACCAGCCAATCGGAGCCACCCATAGATTCCAAACTTGGTCTACCTATCTAACTGCCCATACCCAGGTGAGGTAAGTAGTCGTAGTACCTATTCAAGCGGTGACGCGGGGGTTGGCACCTCGAACAAGGCCCGCGTCGTGATGATTGCAATCGCATTCATTCTGCATGAACTAGAGGGAGTTGCCATGTGATAGGCCGGCGCCAAACGCTCCCTGGCATTGCTGTATTACCCCAAACCCTCCCTCAAATGCTTTCACGTACTTACCTGTGGCTGCTTGTATGCCGCGCAATCTCCTTGCACTGTGAACCTGCAAGTCAAACCAGTGCAGACACGGCCAGGGGTTACAACCGAACCGAGCAAAGGGGAGAGAAGCAAGGGATTCTCTACCACCCTTGTCGCTTGTCAAAAGCCACCTTGACAGATCTATTGCCCACGAGTTTCTTGCGCGCCTTTTGCGTGTACCTGCTTCGACCACGGCTACCCGTGTTTTCATGGACTTGAAGTGTTCATGCCCGGACTCACACTTGCGGAGGGACAGGTAGCCGGTCATGCCGGAGATCTGGCAACCGACAACAACGGCCGGGAGGGGGGGGGGGGGGGGGGGCTCCGGAGGGTTCCCACCAGGCACATGGTGAAAACGGGATCCCGTCGACACGGTCGGAGCTCCGTCCAGCGTACACAGGTAGTAAACACCCATGCCCGTGGTGCATACGTTCGTACATATTACGGGGCCTCGCCGGGGCCAATCCGGGACTTCAAAGTGCTCCGAGAGAACGGGTCCACCAGCAGAGCTTTGAGGCAGTGCTGGCTGGATTCCAATAAATTAGGTAGCTACGTTGCGTGACTGCGAGGTCGTGGCGTTAAAATGTCGGCACCACCGAGGGCGCATGGAACCTTCGTCCCACCGTCGAATGCAGGAATGAGAGAACAATGATGTTGAGCCAGAGTCGATGGCCAATGCCGTTTCCAATGGGGGTCGCTCGCGGTGACTTCTGTTTGGCATAGAGTGCCGGCAAGCTCGAACAGACAGACCCCGAGTCTTCGTCTCGTCGTCCGGTGATTGACGTACATGTCGGCAGGACAACGCAGCACTGGTGGGTTGTTGCTTGTTTCTAATAAGAATGCCTTGGATTGTCCGCTCTCGTACAGATTGAGACTCGGCGAGGTGTGCTCGCCCTATGCGAATGGATGACAGAATCGGGTAACACTGCCAAATCCCAACGAGCTGGTGCGGCTGAGCTTGCCTACGCCGATCAGTGGACGAAGTAAGTAAGGATGCACCCTGTCGGGCCTGGGTATCGGACGCATCCGGGGCTCAGCGCGTGTGTTGTGCTACGCCTCTCGACGTCCTGGCTGTCCCAATTGGACCGTTCCGTGTCCTGAGGGGCATACGTGCCGGGGTTCCTCTCGATGGCCAAGCGGCGGCATCTCTAGCTCACGCACTTTGTACGACGATGACTTCGCAATCGATACCCAAGGCTTTCTTTCTCTCCAGCCAGATGAGCGAGCACCTAGAAAGTGCGGCGGCCCCGAAGACTCGGGGCCCTGTCAACAGCTCGTATCGTGCGCATAGGACGCTCGTCCTACACGTCCACGTGTAATGGCTGAATGGGGTGAATGGGCGGGATTGTAAGGGTCTGAACGGCGGATGGTGACACGAAGTTGTGAATGAATACCCAGCCCGCGGGAAATGGTGGATGACAGGACTGATCCTTCGCAACGCCACCCCACCCACCTTTGCTGGGGACGTTCGGACTCGCGGACCGCCCTTGGGCCTTGTGGTTGGCGGGCGTTCTTCTCGGCCGACGGATTTTCCGTGGATGGGAATCAGAAGATTTCGTGGGGTAACAGTCAGCGTCGGTTTCAGCATCCCGACATGTTGGAAATGAACAGTCCCCAGACAACTAGGCCGGATACATGCTCTCGTTGACGGGTAACAAATCGAGCTGCGAGACCCAACGGGAGAGTGATGAGATTAGTTTATCGGTTTCCATCTCGTCTTTCATCAGGCATAGAACATGGAATGAAAAAGAAAAAAAAAAACCCGAGGAAGGGGCGGGGACTCGGAGTTGGGAGGGGCAACTCGGGGTGCCTGACAGGCGAGCGGCGGGACAGACCCAACCTAATCTGGCGGGGTAAGCACGACAAACGACGAAAGAAAGTGAAGCGAAGAGCAAAAAAAAGAGAAGAAAAAAAAGAGTACCTACAGGCTACACCGCCCACCCCCCACTTTCTGCCTTCTCTTTTGTTCCAGGACAAAGGGACCGGACCGAGAGCAAGGACGAAATGTTACACGATTTGTTTAATCAAACATGAGGCCACTGAACTGGCTGTAACGCCAATCGAACAGAGAAAATGCCCTGAGAGTTGGGGTTGTGGGCGCAACACAATGCAGGAGGGGAAGTAACCCCCGCCTTGAAGGAGACTCTACACAGATGCACCCAAGTAGCTATCCGTAATACCTACCTAGGTACCTACCTAGGTAGGTAGGTAGGTAATAATGCGTACTGCATGCAGGGTATCCAGCCGTAGGCATGTAGACCAAGAAAAGTCCTACGCCAAAAGTCCTACATGCGCGTCCCGTTCCCCAGCCTATGAGACTCTTGCCGGGCCGTCTCTTACTGCCGTTTTGAGTCGCTCCATGCCACATGTTATGCTCCCTAAGCCAGATGCCCACCCCCGGCCAGCTGGAAGAAAAACTCAAACCTGTTCATTGGCGACGACGAAACATAGGCTACCGGCAGAACCTTGCATGTCTGGTGCTAAAGGTTTCGTGAGAAAGATGATGGTTGGCCGCCAATCGGGCGCTTGTGTTTCTCCTGCTACCTATCTATTCGTACAGCATGCCTCATGAGTCCATGACACACGCAACGAACCAACCACCCCACCAATGACTTTGCAGTAAACCGCGGGGGGGTGCCCCGGCGAGCCTTTCCACCGACTTCTCTGGCCTTTTCCCGGGTCGCGGTCGAGGACCGACGTCGATGGTGGAGCGTCGGGGACAGTCTGGTGGGCTTACTGGATCCTCCCTGTTGAGGCTTTGGTCGCAGACCGACGAACAAGTCCACGGGGGCCTGTCCTGTCTGTGGTGGTGTTCCGACGCTGACAGAGCAGCCACCCGCGTACCGAGAGCACTCGTCCCCGGGCCTCCGCGGAACTGGGGAGCAAGAAGGTTGGAGCAAAATATGCCATTCCCAAAGAGGGACTGCCTTGTATGCGTACCTCGATGCGGTTTTGTTACGATGCATCGGCTGCTGCTGTTCGGGTACCTCTAACGGGAGCGGAGCGGCAGGTTTGAAGAGTCTTCGCAGGGGTCGGGTTTGCTCCCCTCGACCGTAATAGGAACAGGCTGATTGATGGTGGTAGTTGCAGTGGTGGCGGTGGGGGGCTCGCGAGTTTTGCTCGCCATTAATGAGGGCGTCTCACCAGATGCTTGCATCTCTTGTTTGAAGACCATCTGGGGTTGAGACACGGCTTCATCTCCCAGGTACGGCGTCAGCTAATGTCCTGACGAGGACGGAGAATTGGCAGACCAAGAATGAATGTCGTCCAATGTTCCCCGTCTTTTATTTTTATTTTTACCTGGGCAGGAGCGGCGTCAAAGGACAGTCTCGACACGGCTCGCGCGCAAAGCTGGCGGCGGGCGTCGGCGTCTATCCTGTGCTTGTCCCAGATCCCAGACAACGACAACGGCGATGGGGGACGGGACGAAACCCTTTTGGTAATCTGTTGATCTGACCGCACAAGAGACGACGATCCGACAGCCGCGAGGTGTTCCGACATGCAGATATAACGAGCGCCGTCCACGTCCACCTACCTACATAGTAAGGTAGCTGGCGACGAAAAGCATCGACTACCTACCTACCAAAGTGGACGGGTAGCTGGGGCAGGAGGGAGGTAGTGTAGGTAGTGTATACTTGGGTAGTACTCCAAAACACGCACATCCACACACAGGGTAGCAAGTCACCGGTACCTCCTCGTCTAGGCCTCGGTTTCAGATACTACCTAGAGAGGAACAGAGAATAGGTAGTACCTAGGTAGGTATCTGTACCCAACAGCAACAGCGCCATGCTATCCTTTCCCCCAACCGCACCGCGCCGCACTGCCCCCTCTGGCACCTTGCCAGCCGCAGGCCAGTCTAATCCACCGTCATCCAATCAATGAGCGGGATTGGAAGGTGGCTTCAGCCTTACACTGCCCAGAAGGCGAGCAGGGGGTATGTACGATGTACATGGTACCATGTACGGTATGCACCTAGCGTACCCGCAGGCATCGCTTGTGGTGCTCGGTAGGTAGTGGCGTCAGCTACTGGCGCGGTAGTGTACTGTATCTACCTACTACGTAGGTAATACTGCAACATCAGCAGCCACCGGGACCATCTTGTGGCCCTGGCCCCCGCGCGGTTACTCCCCTACGGAACCAAGGCGCAGAGATGCAGATGCTGGCTCTGCCTCGGACAGCGCAGAGCGAGAGCACAGGGCAGCAGCAGCGGCGCGCCATCTCATCCTGCCCCAAGAGTTGACGACAACAAGTGCAAAGGCAATGCGCAAACAAACAAGGCTGGGAAGGAAAGAAACGAGGACACAGTCGGTCGGCAAAGCAACCCTGGCTGGTCCATCAACCTACCTAGGTAACCCAGCCTGTCCGGACCTAGATACCTACCTACCTGGCTGACTGACTGACTGATCAGACCTGGACCTGGACCATTCAGCGTGTGTGTGCCAGTGTCTCGAGTTCCTCTCTCTGCGTGGCCCGTTTCTTCCTAGGACGCACACTCACACTCGCACTCACACACTTTCTTTGTCTCTCTGTCCCTCTTCGCTTCTGCCCTCAAACTCGACTCGATTCAACGGGCCTTCTTCTACCTACCTACATAGGTAAGGTAACCCTCCAATCTCTCCTTTCGTCTGCTGCCTCCAAGTCTCGTGTGTCCCATCCCGTCTTCTGGTCTCCGGGAGGCATTCATTCACCAGGCTCATCGCGTGGGCCGCTCCCCGTTCAGATCCCTTGTTCTCGTCGCCCTCCGCTGCCTGCAGGACCCGTCGCCTGCTTACCTGGTCCGTCACCCGCTTTGCCTGCTTGCCAGCCAGCTCTTCTCTCGTCGTTCTTATCCTCAATCTTTCTGCCCATCCTCGTGGCCTCTCTCATCCTCCTCATCCTCCTCTTTCTCATTATCCTCCTCTTCTAATCGCCGGCCTCGCCTTCTCAGCAGTATCAACCCAAAACGCATCATCACTAATACCGGGCTGCTAAACTTTGACGACTCTGCCGCTTACAACGGACGAGGTCACTAAATCACTGAAAAAGGTACCTACAACACACACCCACGTCTTACATTTTGCTGCTACCACTCTGTTCCTTCCCCCTTCCCCCTTCCCCCCATCCATGTCTCTACTCCCCCTCGTATCATCACTCCACTTCACCTGAATGAGTAAAAAAGAAGCGAAGGAAAGACAGAGGAGAAAACCCCACATCTACCCAACCCCGGTCGACCGTTCCCGTCCCAGCCGCTTGCTCGTCTCACAGTCGCCGCCCGCAACCGCAGTCTCAAGTCTGTCTTTGCTGTCAGCCGAGATAATCGCATCCATTGAACTGCCTCTCTTCATCCGCGCATCACTTACCTACCTACCTACCTACCTACCTACCCACCTAGGTAGATACTGCGCAGCAACAGACAAGCGCTGTGCGGTGCTGTGCTGTGCTGTGCTGTGCTGTGCTCCGTTGCTGTACCAATCTCAATCTCTCTATCCCTATCCACACCGCATCATCCCAGAAACAGCGTCCTCGTTGACGCGCGAGTACGGATACACACCTACACACACCTACACTACCTTACCTTGCCTACCTTGCCTAGGTATCCGTATCTCGACGCCAGAAACCAGCCACGCTCCACCCCTCCCCCACCCACCCCGAATCAACCTGAGCCGTGGCCTAGCAGCGCATTTCTATTTTCTCTCTCTTTTTCCCTCCGGTTCCCGCCCCTCGTCCTGTCAAGCGTCAAGCCCCAAAACCTCGGACCCGTCGCAGCAGCTGAGTCCTAAAGTCCTTCCCAGTCAGTCCCCAAGTCACCATTTTCCTGGCTTGCGGCCTTGTCGACTGAAGGACTGACCTCTGAGTCTCTGACCTTGTCTGGGTTCCATTCCCTCTCTCTCTCTCTCTCCCACCCCTCCTCTCCCTCCCCTCCCCTCCCCTCCCCCCTCCCCTCTTTCGCTCCTCCCCGATACCTACCCCCCGACTTCGACACCCCAGCCGCAGCCCACCAGCCGCAGCACCCAAGTCCTAAAAGTCTAAGCCCAGGCCATCGTCCCGCCGCCGGTTACCACCACAACCTTTCCACCAACTTGCTGGAACCGCACCGCACCGCACCGCAACCGCACGGCTGCCGACGCCTGCAACCCAAAACCGATATACCCTCTGCTTACCCTGCCCACCCGGGCCCTCGCTCTTCTCCCCTCCCTTCTCCCTCCCCCAGTATTCCCTTATGAGCTTTTCCAACTCCCGCCTGAAAGGCTTTGGTTTCGGTAAGCGCAAGTCAACTGCCAGCATCCAAACGCCCGATCCGAATCAGACTACCAGCCCGACCCCTCCTCCACAGGCTGCCCATTCTTCTACTGGTGCCCCTCAAATACCTCAGCAGATCCCCCTCCGACCAGGCTCCATCGCCTCGACATCCTCCGCCTCAATCGCTCCGATGAATCATTCAGGCCCCGGCAACCGTCCCCCGAGCTACTCGGCAAACTACCCTCCCGGCGGTCCTCCTCCTCTCGGTCGTACCAGCCCCATGACAGGCCAAGGTCCGGCTCGCACCCCGCCCAGTCAGATGGCTGGCGGTCCTCCCCCCATCAACACCGGTGGCGCCCCTGTCGCCGGCTACCCGCCTCAGCTCCCTCCCGTCGGCGGTCAAGGACATCCCATGGGCGGTCCTCCTCAGTACGGCGGCGGCGGCGGCGGCGGCGGTTACCCTCCCCCCGTTGCTCCTCTGGGCGGAGGGCCACAATACCAGCGTGGAGGCAGCGCAGCCGAGGTCGAGGGAAACAGCAGGAGTAAGGCTCAACTGATTGTCGGAATCGATTTTGTACGTCGCTCCTCGAGTCGGAAACACCCCATCGTCGTGGTGCTTTGGAGACTTGGTTGCTGACGTGAGTGATAGGGCACCACCTTCTCCGGCGTGGCTTTTGCCTTTGCCACAAACAACGAAGCGAAAGAGGACATTATAACGGAATGGCCCGGCGCTGGATCATACACGAAGCAAAAGGTTGGTAACATCCTCCTCCCACCTCCTCACCCTAGCCTCTCCGCCTTTGGCTAACCTAGCCGCCTTTTGTTGTAGATTCCCACGGTTCTCTACTACGACCAGTACCAGAAGGTTGTTGGCTGGGGTCCCGATATTGCCGATGCCCTCGCGCCTACTGGATACCCGAAGCCCGGCGTGCAAAAGGTCGAGTGGTTCAAGTTGCAGCTCATGCTGTCCGGCAACACCTATATCGACCCCATCAACCTGCCCCCTCTGCCTCCTGGCAAGTCCGAGATCGATGTCGCTGCCGACTACCTCTTTAAGCTCCGCCAGGCGATGCGTTCTGCCCTGCAAAAGACTCTCGGCGAGGTCTTCAACCGTGAGGAGCGCAACATTCGCTATTACCTGACCGTCCCCGCCATCTGGAATGATGCCGGCAAGGCCGCGACCAGAGCCGCTGCTATCCAGGCCGGCTTCCTCCGAGATGAGAACGACAACCGGTTGACGCTGGTTTCCGAGCCCGAGGCCGCCGCCATCTTCTGCTCCAAGACGGGTCTCCTGAACCTGAAGGTGCACGACGCCGTGCTGATTGTCGATTGTGGTGGCGGTACTGTCGATTTGATTGCGTACGAGGTCGAAGAGGAGAACCCCTTCACGGTGGCCGAGTGCACTGCAGGATCCGGGGACTCGTGCGGTTCGACGGCGTTGAACCGCAACTTCAGCAACATCCTGCGCACCAAGATCCGCAAGATGAAGCTGCCCGACGGGTCCAAGACGGCCGGTCGTGTTTACGCCAAGTGCATTATGGACTTTGAGAACCGCATCAAGGCCGACTTCCGCAATAACGGGCAGAAGTGGGCTGTCGATGTCGGCATCGAGGCCGAATTCCCCGAGGCCGGCATCGAGGAGGGTTACATGACCTTCACCAACGAGGAGATTCTGCAGTGTTTCGAGCCCGTTGTTAACCGCATTCTCGAGCTCGTCAGAAACCAGATCATCGCCATCCAGGCGCAGAACCGCACGCTGCAGAACATTCTCGTCGTCGGTGGTTTCGGTGCCTCGGAGTACCTCTTCCAGCAGATCAAGCTCCACGTCCCCCTCAGTTCCAGTCCAAGGTCGTTCGTCCCATGGATTCGGTCGCCGCCATTGTCAAGGGTGCGGTTACCGCCGGTATCACGGAGCGCGTCGTCACCCACCGCGTCGCCCGTCGCCACTACCTCATGGCCACCCTGCAGCCGTTCAAGGAGGGTTACCACCCGGAAGCCTATCGTGTGCCGTCCCTTGATGGCAAGGACCGCTGCAAGTTCACACGGCAGATTTTTGTTCAAAAGGGCCAAAAGGTCAAGATTGGCGAGCCCGTCAAGGTTTCCTTCTTCCGACAAGTCGCCCCCGGTGCCACGCTCATGTATGAGGATATTCTGTACGCCTGTGACGACGACGTTTGCCCAGAGTACACCAAGGATCCTCGTGAGTTGAAATGCGTCGCCCCAATGATGTATACATTGCTAACACACGCACCTCCCAGGCATCAAGGAAGTCGTTACCCTCACGTCGGATCTGTCCCGCAAGAACCTCGAGAAGGACTTTGAGAGGATGGACACGCCACAGGGCACATTCTACCGTGTCTACTTTGACATCTACCTGACGCTGGACGGATCCGAGTTCAGCGCAGAGCTTGTCTGCCAGGGCGAGGTCATGGGCCGCTGCAGGGCGCGTTTCAGGTAGAGAGGGCAAGGGGGTGGGCGTAGTGGAAAGAGAGAAGGATGGATGATGTTTGCCGCCTTGCATTGGGCATTTCGTTTCCATACACTCGGATGATACCTCGAAAAGGTGAGGGAGACGGAAATGACAGCCGAGGCCAATCACGGCCAAGAGTATATATCACGAAAAGACCTCCCAGATAGATGAACTGGAAGGCGAGGATTGGACGGGGTGGGGGAGGGTGGTTTTTATGACGCTGAAGGATAATAGTCTATTGCCATGTGTAGACGCACGACATTCCCCAGCCCGGGATGAATCAAGTTATTTCAAATGTTGCGGTGCAGTGCCAATTGTCGCACTAGAGGACGGGCTAGGCTAGGCTGCGTGGACGGGCAAGAAATTTCCATGGGCAGGCAGGGTGGGTGGGGGGCAGCAGGACGAAGTCATCAACAACGTGGCGCGCTGCAAGGCAGAGCTGCTCAACTCTCAAGGCCCGGGACATGGCCAGTCAGTCATCATTCTGCCGAAAGGAGAAGAACCAGGGGACGCCACGCGTGGTGTCAACTGTGCTAGGTACCCCCATATTCCGGTAGCTAGCCATCGATCCCTCACGAGAGCTTCTCCTCCCCCCTCCTAGTTGGGTAGGGTGATGGTGCGGTGACCAGCAGTTCCGTGAGGCTGTGCGCGAGAAGAGACGAAGGACGACTGGCACGAGACATCATTCTTGCAGACCGCCTCAGCCACATTACCTACCTAGGTCAGGGTGCACTTACTGCGTCCCGGGTGGAGTTTGCGGTCGGCAAAACGGCGGAGAGAGACAGCCAAGCAAGGAACGCCCCCGTCGCCAACAAGCCAAACTGGACCCTGCAGTCCGAACGGGAAACCGGGCAGCCAGTTGCGCCTGCCTGCGTCATCGTCTGAACCCACACCTAAACTACAGGTAGAGAGAGAGAGAGAGAGTTCAGTCCAAGGTCGGGCCCTGCATCTTGTATCCTGCATCGTTAGTAGGTCGACAACTCAATGGCAGTAGGTAAATTGGACGGGCCAGTGCCGCCTCCTCCGCCTGCCTTTCTCACCCTCCCTCACCCGGCAAGCAGCCAGCAATGGGAAATCATCTGGTAGCTGACCATCTTTCTCTTTTCGTCTTCTTCTTCTTCTTCTGCGCCGTCTTCAAGTCTGGCGTTGTCGCGCCACGAGCCTTTCTCCACGTCTCCTAATCGGAACGAGTACATCTTTTGCAAGCATTACTTGTCACGGTCCGTCCACTTCTTTCAAGCCTAAGAAATAAACTACCTTCTCTGCCCTACGACCGACCCAGTTCCTGTATCCACACAACGGCGCCGTCCGACCAACCTGTGGCTCCCACCTGGTGGTGGCCGCTGACGCTGCATCGCGCCAGCAGGGATAATCAGGTATTGGCCCTGGATCAAGCAGGCCGATCACCACCTGGAATCCCGCCCGCCCTTGCATTCATTCGCTCTCTCTCCCACGCTTCGTACGTCACTCGGCGCAAGCTCATCACCCGTCATTGGTGGCGCCTAACCACGACAACGCTGGCGCCGGCCGTATATCTACACCACATCGTCGCCTCTCGGGACCACAGGAGCTCGGGAGCCTGTGAACAATGCATTGTGTCATCATCCTGGCTTAAATCCTACCTTTTATTCAACGAGTCGTCAAACCATACGATTGCTTCCTGCAATCATTCTTCTACATTGCTTGACCTTTTACCAGCAAGCTGCTCGAGACGGTCATCGCAAGGACCATGAGACGGCCGTCGTCGTCGAGAAAAGTCGATGACCGCTCCAAGAGAGTCAGTCGGAACATAGTTGTAGCGCTAGCCCTTGCCTCGCAGTTACCTACCGCCAATGCAATCGTGTTCCCCAGCCACCATCCGAGTTACAAAACCGACTACCTCCAGCTAAACAAGCGGTATAACCCCGCCAAACGGGGCCGCCTGAGGATTGGAACGGGAGGATACCTTTGAAGATCACCAACTCATGCCCGGACACGATCTGGCCCGGCATCACGACACAGCATGGCATCGGTCCCGGGACCGGAGGCTTCGGGCTCGCCCCGGGCGACAGTCGAGATTTATGGGTTGGGCCGACGTGGCAGGGCCGTGCCTGGGGAAGGACCAACTGCACGGTCAACGGGGAGTCGGCCGGCTGCACAACGGGCGACTGCTTCGGAAAGCTCGACTGCGAATTCAGTGTGAGTTCCGCGTCGGCACGATCCGATCAACCAGCGCTGACCAATACGTACAGGGCGCCGTTCCCGCGACCCTTGCCGAGTTCAACCTAGCCGGAGGTGTATCCGGGAGACAGACCTTCTACGACATTTCCCTCGTCGACGGCTACAACCTCCCCGTCGGCATCAACTACATTCCCGCCGAGAACACGACGTTCATCCCGCCCAACCTGACAAACTGCGCCTGCATCGCAACGCCAGGCTTCATGGCGCAGCGTGCCGCCAGTGGTGCTGTCTACACCAACAGCACATTCCCCGTCCCGTGGGAACCAAACGAATCCAACGACAGTGTCCGAGACTGGTGCCCTTGGCCCCTGTTAACCAACCCGCCGGAAAAGCCCGGCGACGGAGTCTACCCTTACCCTGACGACCAAATCAGCCGTCCCACCTTCAGCCCGTGCAAGAGCCAATGCGCGGCCACCAACTCGGACCACGACTGCTGTATAGGCAAATGGCATGATCCCAATAAATGCAAGCCGGGCTTGTTCTCCAGGCACGCCAAGGCTATGTGTCCTGACGCGTACAGCTTTGCCTTTGACGACCAGACCTCGACCTTCATCATCCCCTCGGGTGGCGGCTGGGAGGTTGTCTTTTGTCCCGCCGGCAGGAGCACTAACATTCTCCGGACCATGGGACCGCAGCTGTTCGAGATCGCGAGCGCCGGCTATCTGAGCCAAAAGAACCTGGAGCTGGTTAGAAACCGCACTTACATAGAATCTGAGAGCGCCAAGAACGCTGCCCCAGGCCATGCTGTGTCGTCGCACTGGGTCATGTGTGCGACTATCGCTGCTACGCTCTTGATGGGGTGGTGACGCGGGTGATGTCTCGTTCTTTTTGTTTCCCCGGGATGAGCACGGCGGGCAGGACCCGCGCAATGAGTGGTGGTTATTTGGCTTGGATTTCTTGGCGTTGGGATACCCTGGAACGACTGCACGACGCAATGGACGATATACGAGAGGAATGGAAATTGATGTTCATACAGACAGACAGCAGCGTAGCTGCATCTTTCCATTCGAGTACCTAGAAGGCTTATACCCGTATTAAACACAATACAACAAACCCTTCACACTTTGGCCGAATGCCTCAGAAGAGGCCGAGGCATCAAGCGCCTGCATGCGCCCATTCGAGTAAATGAGTTGTCTTTTGTCGAACTACTCCATGATGATGTACGGTAAAGTAGGTACACGATGCTCAACGCCGGTCTAACCCGTCCCGGTCCCTTTCGTCCACTCCTTTCCGTGGCCGCCTCCCTCTTCCTTCCCTCTCTCTCACTCTCTCTCTCTGTCTGTCTCTAACTCCGCTGCCGCCACGCCCGCTTCGAACAGAAAGGCAATCCCAAATCTTGACTGGCTCTTTGATTATTCTTTTTTTTCTTCTTTTTTCTGCCCCCCCACTCGATTCCCATTTTTCCTTCCCTTCGTCCGGGCCTTTTTTTTTCTTCTTTTTCTTCCTTTCTTTCAATACCTCCTTGTTTCTCGAAAAGGATTCGGCTGCCCCGTGTCACGGGAATGCTGACGGCGATTACTACCTGGTCTAACACACATACACACACACACACACACACCCGTGGGTGTGGGTTCTCACCACTGGTAAGATGGTAAAAACGCGATGCAAAAAAAAAAAAAAAAAAAGTTCCAGGCTGGGTACCGAGAAGGAAGAGGAGCGGAGGATGCTAGTGAAGAAAAAAGAAGAAAAAAGGTAGCCAGCTGCTCGGGTATGACCTTTCCCCCCCTCTCCCGATTCTCCATCTAGCATCCCACACACATACGAGGCGAGGAAGAGTCAGGAGACATGGAGCCCCGAAGAAAAAGAAAAAAAAAGAATCAGCCCTTGCGGGCGGCGCGCTCCTTTCGTCTCCGCTCCCACTCGGCGCGCTCCTCGTCGTCGCTCCCGCTGAACTCGGCGTCCTCGTCGCTCTCGTCGTCGTGGACGTAGCCCGGCGCGGGGGCAGTCGGCACGGGGGGCGCGGCAGCGTTGGGGACGGCGGGGGCCTTGGTGCCGGGGGCGGAGGATCCGGCGTTGATGAAGTCGCCGGCGTTGAGGGAGGCGTACTCGTGCTTCTGGATGAGGTCGCGGAGGCCGGAGTTGCGGGGGTCGACGAGCTGGACGGCCGTCAGGCCGCCCTTGTTCTTGACGCGCGGGTTGGAGCCGGCCTCGAGCATCATCTCGACGAGGGCGTTGCCGAACTCGCGCTGGGCGGGGGGTTCCGAGTTGATCCAGCGGATGGCGGTGTGCAGGGGGGTGTCGCCCTCGAGGCGGTTGACGGGGTCGCATTCGAAGTTTGGCTGGTCTAGCAGGAGGTCGATTATTTCGTCTGCGGAGAGAGATGAGGAGGTTGGTTAGCTTTCGGTTGCCGCTGCGGTTTTTTTTTTTTTGGGGGGGGGGGGGGGGGGGCGAGCAGTATCTGGAGATGGGAAATGTGGGAGAGAGAATTGAACACCAGAGGGAGAAGGGTGAAAGTGAGGCCGGATAGGTGTAAGAAGGGTGGGAGGCAAGAACTCACAGTTACCCCGCGAGGCGGCCTCGTGGTAGAGGTGGTTGCCCATGACAGTGGTGGTCTCGTTGAGGAGGCGGGAGAGCTCGTCCTCGTCCTTGATGTCGGAGACGACCTCGTTGAAGAGGTCGGTGTTGTTGCGCCGGCAGGCCTCGATGAGGAGCTCCTTGACGGAGGCGCCCTGGAGGGGGAGGGGAGGTCCGTCAGTTTTCTGCCCCTCTAATGTGCTTGTCCGCGCCCCGGCCGTAGACGTAGACGCGAATGAGGGTTTGGGGGGGAAGGGGGAACTTACCTCGTGTTCCTCGTTGTCCGCGGCCATTTCTGTGTTGCAGATGCGCAACTAGGTGGGTGTCGTGGGTTGAGGTTGTTAGAGTAAGAGAGAGAGTGAGAGAGAGAGAGGTGAGGCGTGTTTCGGGTTGGCTCTGTGCTGAGCCGGGAACGGTTTGGGTTTGCGTAGGTACCTGAACCTCGTAGGTATGGTGGGGTCGAGATTGGAGGTGCGGTGAAAGGAGGGGTATCGGGGGAGGGGG
Organism: Colletotrichum falcatum; assembly: GCA_019425465.1. Classification (NCBI taxonomy): domain Eukaryota; kingdom Fungi; phylum Ascomycota; class Sordariomycetes; order Glomerellales; family Glomerellaceae; genus Colletotrichum; species Colletotrichum falcatum. The sequence goes on along the minus strand of SWKJ01000125.1, from coordinate 162,160 downwards.
GCCGTTTGCGTTCGGCTACAAAGTGTGTGTATATGTGTGTGTGAAGACAAGGAAGAAAGTTGAAGATGCAGAAGGAAAAGGAGACTCGCCAAGGTTCGAAGAAGGAGGTGTCTGAGGGAGGTCAATTCGAGCGGAGGACGCGGAGGGAGTTGCGCGTCCGGTGTTGGTCTCAGTGATCTCAGTGACACACTTTACGCATACACTACCTACCACCTACCTATCCGTACCTAACCAACTAGGTACCTAGGTAGTCCGGTACCAGGCTATGGTGTCGGTGCTGGTGCTGAATGAGCGCGACGTAATCGGGGTCTTGTGAGGGGTTAGTGCCGTCTGTTCAAAGAGATGGCAGTGACAGCTCAACCCCTGATCTACCTAGCACGCCAGTACGTAGCCTGCTAGCTTTACGGATACTGTGAACAAAGGCGCTGCGATGGTAAGGTACCTACTTCCTAGTAGACATGCCCCCCTCGCCAAATTGGCTGGGACAGGCGGGAACGGGTAAGGCGGGGTGGGAGCGAAGGAGGGGCACGGAATATTATTGGAGCGGGGTTCCGGCGGGATGATTACGGCCAGAAGTATCCGTACTTTCACAGTGTGTGTCTTACCTAGGCAGGCAGGCACCTGGGTACATACACATGTCCCAAGGTGGCCGTCCCCACCGTCGCATTCGAGGCCCGCTGAATTTTCCAAGACCATCACGGCCGACTCACCGAGATACACGCGATTTGCGCATCGACGTCCATACACTCTACAGTCTACACTGCCCGTCACCGAGCCGCCGCGCAACACAGCGCCGCCCTTCCCTTCCCTTCTCACACAGACTTCGCCCGTCCGTCAAAATGTTGCTCTGTAAGGCCTCATTCCACACTCCCCCCCTTCCCTCAATCGCTCGCCCACTAACAGCCCTTGCTCTCTGCCAGTCTGCCCCAACTGCGCCAACATCCTCACCGTCTCCGCCTACGCTGGCGTGCGCAACCGCCTCGAGTGCCGCACCTGCCCCTTTGAGCACGCCATCACCGAGCCCATCTACTCGCGCCGCGAATTCGAGCGCAAGGAGCGCGAGGACGTCTTCGGCGGCCCCGGCGAGTGGGACAACGCCGACAAGGCCCGCGCCCAGTGCCCCAAGGAGGGCTGCAACGGCGAGGAGGCCGCCTTCTTCCAGGTCCAGATCCGCAGCGCCGACGAGCCCATGACCACCTTCTACAAGGTATGATCCCCCCTCCTCCCTCTCCCCCATGTCACGGTGGTCGTGGACAGAATTCTAACGGCGTCTGCAGTGCATGACTTGCGGGAACCGGTGGAGAGAGAACTGATACGGAGACGGGGTCCTGGTCTTTTCACGGTGCATTGCGAGGCGTTGGAGACGGCTTTTGGGGTTATTTGGTTTGTTTGATATCTGCGACCTTTTTGGCCGCGCTGCTCGTAGAGCCTGTTCAGCGAGACAGTCTGTGCAGGGCTGTTCCGTATGAACGATTATCCCGTGCTGAAAGGCATCTTTTTTTTTTCTCCGTTTCTTTTGTACGACTAATCTCGTTGCCGCAAACTCCCGTCGTCTTTTGATCATGATGTCGTAATGTGTCTGATACCGTAATGATTCGCGACTCTGGACGGACAGCCCTCTGCACTCCTCGTCCTGGGTCGGCTAATAACCCGCGGTACCTCACATTCAAAGGTCTTGTCGTCGGACCGGACCATCTAGCCATCAATCCCTGTTTTTTCCGGTCCGGTGCACCCTTTAAGGTCGGGTGTTTGCCATTGCCGCATGCCGGTCTCAATCGCAACTATTCAATGGCTTCCTCCCATTGCCCCCCTCCCCCGGCGCCGCCTTCAAGCATCGCTCCGGTGCCACTCGATCGCCGCCTTCATGCCTTCGTCAATCAGCCGCTGCACAAGATCAGGGCTGATGATGTCCATCCGGAACTGCTCCTGCTGCAGCAGCTCGAGGTGCTTCAGCGTCGGGCCGGGGTACATCAGGTACTTCAGGTACGGCGGTCGGGACCAGTACTGCAGGTAGGCTAGGTATGCGACGAAGTCGGGGCGGGTGAGCAGCTTTTGCGTCGCGAGGTGGTTGAGGTACAGCGGGTTCGCGAGGGATTGGACGAACTGCACAATGCGCCTGGTCAGCTCTGGTTTCGCGGGCCGGTGGAGGGGATGACGACGGGGGGAGGAGGGTGAAAGGGGGCGGCGCACCTCGAGCTCGATTTCGAAGCGCGTGAAGCCGCCGTAAACGGGCTCGTTTTCCGAAGGCGGAGGCGGCGGAGAGCCGGCTTGGTCCGGTGCTGTGGTTGCCATCGTTCGCGGCGCAATCAACTCTTGTGTGTTTTCCTGCAGATGCGACAGAGAAGGTTGCGGGTTGGAGGAGATGGTGTGTTGGAGTGGAATTGCATCCGAGCTAGGACCGGGGTCCGCCGCTAGCTCCTCTAACCGTTGGTGGCAGGTAACCTCGACCTTCCAGGTCGCGGGGAAGCTGCATGGTCCCCTGCATCTACGCCGGCTCAAACAGATCTTGGCTCCAACACCGTGATGTCTCCGATTGATGTTCCTATAACCTAGGTAGTCACCAACTTAGCTCCCTTGACAGCTAACAACTGACAACTGTGCTTTGCGGCCATCTGGGTAAATGTCCGCTAGATGACCTGCTGGAAACACTAGATAGAGAATGGAGAAGCTTCCAAAGCGATGCAGACAGAAAGGGGGTATGAATGTACGAGGTTCCGCATCCAGCAAACATAGCAAATCAAAGGCAAAAGGGGCTTTCGCGGACTTTAGAAATGATCTCAATCGTCTTCGCTTCTTCCCATTTCTGGAAATGAAGAGAAAAAAAAACACATTAATATTTACTAACAACTTGGTTATCCCTTCTTCTATTTTCAGCATCATCGTCAACTTGGTTCAATTTCAGTTAATCCTAACGAACATCCATACTTCACAAAGCCAGAAACTCGGTAAACGATGTCCAAACGCGCCACATAGGAAATTGAAAACTTATCAGGTTCCTGCTCGTTTCCACGGTCATTTCCATGAGCAACTTCACCAGTTGGCAAAATGTTTTTCTTTTACAGCCACGGAGCGTATGGGAACAATGTCCAACTGTGGCTGACGCACTCCTTCAGTGTTTCTCTGGAGCAGTGAACTATGGGGGGCAGAATTAAGTAACCAGCCTCCGGCCAAAGCGAATAGGGATCTCGTCCATCCTCGGAAATCCTTGACCTTAGGGCTCTTGAAAGCTTTACACATTCGAGGTTCCTTTGGGTCCGGGGGAGTGGAACATAGTCTCAATAGGGCTGTTGCTTATCATATTGGTAGCAGTATGCATGTCAATAGATGATACTGGCGGGTTTTTGGAAAGTCTATGCGCTCTAGAAGTAGGCTCTTGATGTGATTTGAAAGTCGCGTCTGTACTCGGGAGAATTTGTGGCAGATTCACCTGGCACAGTACCCTCTAATGCTCACGGTTAGGGTTAAGTTATGTGTCACGATGAGTACATTTGCATATATGCTTAAAAATAATAGGTACTGCCATTGCATTGAATACTGTTCCGGCTGATTTAATATACTTCAGACGCTGCTATAGATTTTCCTACGAACATTATCATTCATTTGTATTCCTGATTGCTATTTAGTGAAAATGACGGAAACAATGACATTTAAACTGGCAAGGAAAATGCGATGGAATTACTTACCCGCCAAATATCATCTTACTCAACCTTGAAAACTGAGCTGATTACTTCTATGAAGCCAGAAGCGTCGGTGAGCCGGTGAGCCGGTGGGCGAAGACGATGAGGAACCGGCCCCACGCGCCAGACCCTTCTCCACTAAAAAGTTTCCCAGGATCAGCGCCAAGCCAGGAGCTCCCATCTGGCGGTTCACGGAGGTCAGGGAACTTCGCGACTCCTCATCCAAGCAAAGACACCTCCCATCACGACCTTTGCTCCGCGAAACCGAAAAGCCCCCGCCGCACCCGCCTCTCGTCGTCAAGGATGTCTTCGAAGCGTGATTACGCGGCTTCTAACGGGGACGACGCTGCCGAACCGCCGCCCAAGCGCAACAAGAAGCCCAACCCTAAGACGCGCGAGCACCAGAACGCCCACATCGACCCGACATGGGGCCAGAAATACGTCTTCTCGTCGGCCGCCGGCGCGACGACAGTTCCCACAGACCCGGACCTCGAATTCGAGGACGACGGGGATGCCATGGCGTATCTCGAATCAGTAAGGTGAGCAGGAATCTTCCCGATCCCTCCCTCCTCATGCGTTTCTCTTCCGTGTGCTGAACTGGGCCTCCTTTTGAAGTAGTCGCGAGCGATGCTGATGTGGTGAGCGAACTCTAGGACGCAAGCGAACGGCATCCCCCACCTCCTCGTCGCACCAAAGGTCCCGATCGGCCCGCAACTGCCCAAGGAGCTCCAGAGCGACGACCGCGATGGCGCAGAAGAAGGCGCGCATGTCGAGGTGGACCGCGAAATCTACACCACCGGCCAGGGCGACTTCAGGGGCTACTACGAAGACGGCGCATACATAGCCCGGCCCGACCACTGGGACGACGATCCCGGCGCCCTCGGCGATGAAGATGCGGAAGAAGGCGAATGGCAAGGCAACGAGGGCGTATACGACTACGACGACGACGACGAGGAGGACACGGCGGATCCAGAAGCGGCGATCCACGAGGCCTACTTCGCCGCCATCCTCTCCCGGTTCCACGCCCTCCGCAGAACGCTCCAAGCCATGCCGCCGCCGGACGTCGTCGCCAGGCTGCCGCGCACCCACGACTACCGCGTCGGCGCCTTCGGACCCAAGTCGGGCGCGTTCGCAATCTGGTCGCAGCGCCTCCGCGCCACGGACCCGCTGCCGGCGCAGGTCGCGAGCATGGACAAGGAGGGCGTGCTGCGCGTCGTGCGCGTGCTGCTGGGCGGCAGGTTCCTACGCAGGGGGTGCGAGCTGCGGGAGCGCACGAGCCGGTGGCTGTGGGCGCTGCTGGCGCGGCTGCCGGAGCGCGGGGAGCTGAACCACGCCGAGATCGGGTGGGTGCGGGACCTGGGTCGGAGGGCGGTGCTGATGATGCAGAGCCTGGCGGACATGGCTGCGCTGCGGGACGCGCTCGAGGGGGGGGGCATGGACCTCGGGGTGCACGACGCCGTCGACGACAGCTCCGACGACGAGGAGGTGCTGCGGGAAATGGAGGTCGAGGAGAGGGACGGAGAGGAGGCGGGTGGTAACGCCGCGGCGGAGACGCCGAGCGCCGGGCCCGAGGTCCCTCCCGCGGCAGCCAGGCCCGAGGAGCCCGCCGAGGATGGCGAAGTCGAGGACGGAGAGATTGGTGGCGACGACAAAGACGACGACGACAACCAAAAGTCCGAGCCGATGGACGTCTCCGAAGACGGCGAGATCGACGAGGGCGAGGTCGCCGAGGAGCCCGCACCGGCCGAGACGCTCGAGGAGGCGCGGGCTAGGCTCCTCGCGCACCTGGACACGTCCGCCGAGGACGCGCCGTCCGAGGCGCCGTCCGAGGGGCAGCCCGTCGCCGGGCCCGAAGACGACGGCGACGAGGACATGGCCGACCAGCTGCGCGCCAGGATGAACATGCGGGCCACGCTCAACATGATCCTGACCATTGCCGGCGAGTTTTACGGGCAGCGCGACCTGCTCGAGTTCCGGGACCCCTTCACAGGTATGTAAGAGAAGACGGCGTGCAGTGATGACGGGAGAAGCTCGTCCGAAAAAGCGGAAGAAAAGAAGAACAAGTGTACAATTTGCTGGCCCTGAGGGCATCTAAGGAGCATGCTATAGCCCATTGATATCAAAACAACAGCGGTGGGAAAGGAAAAAAACCATCCGGCCCGGCAAAAGAGGCTTAATACAATTCCACGACCCATACCCCAAGCCATAACGGTCTCCTTCTCAATCTGCATCCTGACGATAAAAAAAAATTGTCCTCAGAGCAGCTCTTGCCGAGTGCAGATGCAAAGCCATTCATTCCCTCCTATGTCTACGATCCCGACTCCAGGCGCCTCCCCCTCTCAAACGCTTAGTTAACAGTAATGCATCCATCGTACAACAGAACGGGAGCCTCTACGCATTGCTCATATCGGTGTCCGGGGCGACGAGGAAATCGGCGTCATCAAAGTCGTCGACGACCAAGTTCTCCTGCTCCGCCGCGGGCTTTCGGCGGCTCTTCCGCGGCACCGCAAAGGGACGGGCGTTGGCCCACCCGGACGGCGCCACGCTCCGCGGGCCGAGTTCGCCGTCCAGCTGCGCGGGCTCGTCGGTCTCTTCGTCGGCAAAGAAGCGCTTCTTGCTCCGTCCGTCGCTGGCGGTGCTCTCGATGCTCTCCTGGGAGCTGCTCAGGGCGGGCACGTCGTCAAAGCCAGGCACGCCGTCCTCTTCGGGCTCGCTCTCGCTGGCGTAGGCCGGCTGGCTCGCCAGGCCGCCGACCTTGTTGATGCCGCAAAAGGGCAGCAGCTCCCGCTTTGTGGCGGCGGCGGCGGCGGGGTTGCGGTGGCGGGTAGTGTCGGTTGCTCGGACGACGGGGATACAGGGGCCCGCGGTCTCGGTCCAGAGTTTGAAGCTACTGTAGGTGCCGGTCTTGTAGCCCTCGGGCACGGACTTTCGGATGCGCATGCCGACAGAGAGGAGGTTGGACTGCACCTCGGGGGGAGGCTGTCTGAGGTCGAGGTGGATGATGTAGGCTCGGCTGGGGCCGCCGGGTCAGACCGGGGGAGGAAGAAGGAGGTGATTTGGCGTTGGGCTGGATCGCTGGATGCACCGGCAAAGGGGCGCTTCGTTCGCGGGCCCGACATGGCTATGCGGCGGAAAGGGGGATGAATAATTCAAGCTAGCTTTACTGCGTGTTTGAGTATGTCGAATTCGACGTTGGGGTGATGTTCGTTCGTTGTGGCTGTGACTGAGGCTTTGGGGTCTTTGGGTTTGTGTTGGGGGCGGAACGGACCGTGAGATGTGGCCGGCTTGGTGGAGTGGAGGGTTTTTTTGTTGGTCGCAACAGTCGAGCAGACGAGATCGTAACCGTAGAAACGATCGCAAGCGAGCAATGACGTAGAAAAGCGGGAGAGGAGATGTCTTTTTTTTTTTTTTTTGGCGAAGAATGGGGTGCAAAGGGAGGAGGTTGGGTACGAAAAATAGGAGAGAAGGGCGAGATCAAGTCAGGGAGTGGGGGGAGGGACCCTCGTGGGCGGTGCTGGTCACTGGGCGGTTTCGAGGAGCACGAAGCAGGAGGAGCCTCCCGACGATCCGTCCGAAAGCGCGTCACAGCGCGTCTTTTCGCGAGGGACTCGCGGCAGGGCCCCACCATGACCACTTAACGGCCTCATCTGTGCATGCCACTATAATCGATTGGTTAGCGAGTAATTTGGTGCGTTGCCATCTTGCATGGGTGTTCGCCACTGTCAGGCAGTAGGTTCACAGCTGACAGAAGGGGGTTTGAGGGAGAGGGGAGAAACACTTTGGTGTTTGATACCTATTTCGGGTTTCGCACACTGCAGCACAGTGCTCGTCGTGGAGATTCGATGGCCCCGAGCCGCGAAGAGACTCGGAAAATGTCAAAGTCCTGACAGTGGTCAGCGATAGATTCTAAAAAAAAAAAAAAAAACCGATGGCAAACTTGGGCCAGGCCACCGTGGTACGGATGGATGACGCAACAACTTGAAAACGGCTATGATATGCGTCTCGGTCCTCCAGCTGAGGGAGGACAAAACAGGGCAGGATGCAAGCCGGGAAGAGAGTATGGCGATGTAACGTCCAACGCCGAGAGCCAAGCATCTAGCCAGTCTTTCGGTATCGTGTTGAATAACCCCATATCACCAAGCGCTCAGCTCAGTCAGTCACGGTATCTCTACACTGGTCAGCACATGTATGAGGTGCACTCTTTTTGCGTCATGAATGGTCTTAATCGTCATGGAGCAGATGGTGTCAGAAGATGAGGGCCCAATTACTCCGTAGTGATACAAGCACTTGCCAAAAATCTCAACAGTCCGGAGCCTCACTTGACGATAGGGTCCAGGCGATAAACAGTGGGGCAGCCTGGGATCCGTCGAGGTACGCGAGAGCACGTCACATCATGGAAGGAGAAAAAAAAGCCGTTTCACGGAGACATCACAAGGGTCAGAGGAGGCCGTGAGTGGAAACCATTTGAATTTCGCGAGCAGTGCTGAATCCTCCGAACTCACTGCACTCGGGTATGAAGCGATCCTCAATCAGCAGGTTCCACGTCCTCGCGCCTAGAGAGGCCATATCGCAGACCACTCAAACGCTCATGTGAAAAGCCCATTTCCAGCTGTCCACCCTTGCAGAGAAGACGACCAAGAGAAAAGGGTCCCCGTGGGCGACAGAACGACGTAACGCAATCGCAGAAGGGACAGGCGTGGGACGAGAGAGAGAGCGAGCGAGCGAGTGATTTGACTGATTTGCTTTTTTTTTTGATTGTCCGTCGGCCGCGAGGAAAAAAACTGAGAAAATGCGTCGATTGGTGATGCAAAGGATATCCGGAGACCCCCAAACGCCCCTGTGTTTTTTGGTCAAGGAATTTTTTTTTGGATGTTCCATCTTCTATCCGCAAAGGTTGTCTGATTATGTTCTGTTCGAAGACAGCAGACTCTAAGAGCCCGTGCCAGGGTTCTCTATACGCCCATTGCCCAGGTCGCTTGCTTTTGCAGATCCGAGATGTCCCACTAGTGATGAACCGTCCAAGTCGTTAATACCCAAGGGCTACAAAGAAACCGTCACGATGGACAGTCTACTTTCTGCGGAAAGAGCAGCCCTCGGTGAGTCTCGCCTTACCACCGGTAGGCTGGCAGAGGACAGTGGTGCATCCCTGGCAGATGACGACGGTCTGGGCGTGGGAGAAGACGGTGGTGATGGTGAAGCAGCCGGGGCACTTGACGTCCATGAAGAAGGATCGGGGAGCGGGCACAAGGGTCTGTCCGATGTGTAAGCACAAAAAAAGTTCGAGGCCAAAGGGGGGAAGGGGGTGGGCAAGGTGAGGCCATCGTGGGCGTCAATCGTACCTTGAGCTTGTGCTTGCGGGCCTCGGAAGCCGGGGAGGGGTTGAGGAGATCAACGGCGAGAACCTGGGGAGAAGCCATCAGCATGATGGTTCCTTCATCAAATATCGCGTGCGAAATCGTCGTGTCCTTTCCTCCGCAGCCCAGCCGTACCATCTTTTCCCCCTCTTGAACTTTTTTTTTCCCTGTCGCCTCCTCGCGGGTTTCCAAAATTTCGGTCGGGTGTTCGGGTTTTTCGTTCGTCGAGGAATAACAAAATCACACAGGTGTCGCCACATGCGGGCAGCGGCAGCATCGGGAGGGTCTTACCATCTTGACTGATCTGATCGAGTTGATTGATCGGGGGGTCGGTGCGAGTGCGGTGGACTTGACGGGAATCTGATGGTGTTGGAAGGTAGATTCTGGCTGCACTCGCAGAGATGGCGGATTGGTTTCGGGGGATGGGAGCGTCGTTGACAAAATCCTCCGCACTTTCCCTCTCCAATGGCGAAAAGTTCGCGTACTAGTCCGCTTCCGGCTAGCGCTGGAGGGCACGTCAACCCTTCCACGTGACCCGTGGCTCGACGGGTGGTTTGATTGGCGGATGTGGATCATACTGGGGACTGGTCGCTCAACTCGGTGAGGCGCGGGGCACTGCGCCGGTGCAGTAGCAGCAGCTCACATGGAGGGCCTGAAGAGCGTTGTGTTTCCATGCTCTATGCCCTCCACAGTACTTAGGCACCTGCGACGTTTCCCTGTCGCCTAAAGTCACGCTACTCTTTATCTACATACCCTGGACCATAATCATATACCGAGTCCCCATCCCTGATCTGACTCTGTCCTGTCCTTGCCTACTTACGACTCACGTCTTTGGACCCCGCGCACCATCTTGCATCTGCCATCCCCAACATTTCGCAATGGCGGCCCCCATGGACCAGAGAATACAGGTCCCGATCGATGACCCCAACGCAGACACCGAGTGGTATGTTGCACCGTGACAGCTACTCGACGACTCCTGACACGTGCTGCCAGGAACGACATCCTCCGCAAACATGGCGTCATTCCCGAGAAGCCACCCAGCCCGACGCCCATGATCGAAGAGGCCATTGCTGAAGGACGCCGGTTAGCGCACGAGAACAGACTGGAGGGCAAGGACCTTGACGAGCTCGACGAGTTGGAGGATGACGAGGACGAGGCGTTTCTGGAGCAATACCGCCAGCGCAGGATGCAGGAGCTCAATGAGCTCACCAAGAAAGCACTCCACGGCACCGTTTACCCACTCTCGAAACCCGAGTACTCGCGGGAGGTCACCGAAGCATCGAACAACGGCCCTGTGTTCGTGAACCTGACGTCATCCCTGGGAACCAACGTCGAATCGCGCGTGCTCTCTGAACTTTGGAGGCAGGCGGCGCGGGAATATGGAGAGATCAAGTTCTGCGAGATGCGCGCAGACAAGGCCATCGAGAACTACCCCGAGCGGAACTGTCCCACGATCCTGGTCTACAAGAATGGGGACATTGTGAAGCAGGTCGTTACCCTCATGCAGATGGGAGGCGTCAAGATCAACATGCTGCACCTCGACAACCTTTTGGTCGAGGTTGGCGCCGTCCCCGAATCGGATATGCGCGTGGCCAAGCGCCGGAGACAAGCCGATGACGAGGAAGAGGAGAGGGCAATGGGCAAGGGCATTAGGCAGGGCAATGTGTCCAAGTCCAAGGCGCATGACAGTGACGATGATGAGTGGGACTGAGCAATGCACTCCATACTGTTGGTTTAGCCAAGTCAAGCTAGATGCGGCTTTGATGCCCAACCACTCATGGATAAGGGGGATGCGGCTGGCATTTTGATTGTCCAACCCCTTTTGGCCAAACAAGACGCGTCCATATTGGCAATGTCTAAACCGATGCTGGCCAAACAACGCTGCGTCCCAACCCACGTCCTGTTCTTGGTACGGGATGCACGGCCCTGCGCGGGGGAAATATCGCGATCGACGCATCCAAGTCATGAAGCTGACCCAATATTGAGGTAGAAACTCCATCGAAGGCTGATGCGATCCATCCTGATTTCAAGCAAAAAGAAACAAGACATCAATGGTTGAAAAACTACGGGACACGACGCAACTGCTCATGAGGGCAGCACTGTCATCGTGCCTACCTAGGTGACCAAAGCTGGTACCTAGATTTCGTGCATCTGATGCCCCGCGTGTTGCCCGCTGCGGGTCCTTGAGAGAATGACACTTGATTGGCCAGTGCAATATGTGGGGGTGAAGGGTGTTCGGATTTCGGAATTCCTCGACCAGGCGGGACAAAAGACGCTAAGCCGTTCGGGCATAATCAGATGCTGGCATTGGAAGATGGTTTAAGTTCCTCGAGATGGTCAGCAAGCCGGTAATGTTCCCCTCGCGAGGCAAAGTATACCTCCCTTTTGGCGAAAAAGAAAAGGAGAACCCCCCCTCTCCCCCTTCCCTTCCCATATCTCGCGCACAATCCAGGAGAACATCTTCTACACAGCTTCTGCACACATTTGACGCCAGCCCAGGGTTACTCGGAGCTATCGTCGGAGATCGTGGGAGCAGACAACCCCTGTGGGTCTGATCCCTGGCCTTGCCGAGCGCGTCCCAACCCCCACTTTCGGCGCGACGCGCACGCCGTGGCTGTTTCCACCCACTTCGGAGCTTCCCAATCTTCCTTGATATTGGCAGTCACTCGCGTCTACCGTCCTGCAGTCTTCTTCCTCTTTTACCTCTCCTTTTCCAATCTTCACCATGGCCGATGAACCGACTTTGCCCAGCCTGCCGCCTTCTATCTCGTGGAACGCGCAGACCGAGCGCTTTAGCAACAACCCGAGGAAGCGCAGGTACAACTTCAAGAGCCAATCGGCCGCGCCCCCGTCATGGTCCAACTCCAGCGACCCCGCCGTTTTCTCCAGCGACGATGACCCGGGCCTGGACAACTATGTCGAGGGGAGACGGAAGAAGAAGAAGAAGTATGTCGGTTCCTGGTTTCATCAGCAGCCCGCGTCGTCCTCTGACTCGGCTACCGGGGAGCCGCGCCCCGCGCTGAGGGGCAAGCGGACGTTGAAGCGCGACTTGGACAGTGGTGTGTGGATGGGCAGCGACAGCACAGATGGGGACGAGAGCATCATGATGCCCGATCTCCCGACCCAGTCGAGGTTGCCCCAGTTAAACCTGGCGCCGCCTCGTCGTCGCAACGTCATCTCGGCCGAGGAGATGGAGGCGCGGGGAAGGATCCAGCAGTGCCTGGACTCTGGCAACGAGTACATTGATCTCTCGTGAGTGTCCCGTGCCACGCACTGCAATCGCCCGTCTAACCAGGACCAGCATGATGGAACTCAAGACGCTCTCCGATGCTACCATTCGCCCCCTGTCCGAGTTCTCCTGCATACCTATTGTGGCCGAGGGCGTCCCATTCGAGCAGAAGGACCCGGCTTTGCAACTCTATCTGTACCGCAATCCTCTGATCAAACTTCCCGGTGCCATCTTCGATCTGGAGCACCTCACCGTGCTGTCACTCCGCGGGTGCCGACTGAGGGAGCTCCCTCCGGCCATTGGCAAGATGCGTAGCCTTCGCGTCTTGAACCTTGCACAGAACCTACTGAGATGTCTTCCTGCAGAGCTGCTCGATCTCATGGCCGCCCCCTCCGCCTTGGAAGAGCTGCTTCTCCAGGGCAACCACTTTTTTCACGCGACCGAACGACCGCGTCTTGGTGATCTGGAAAAGCTTGAGGGCGACGGCTCGGAAGGGTCGGAGCTTGTCGAGGCGTGGAAACAGGGCGCCGACGGGGTTGCCGCAAGGTTCTTTGCGCGGTCACCCGTCCACTACCTGGACAGCTCGGGTTTCTCGCATTCAGACTTCCGCGTTGACCCCGAGGCCGTCATTGTGCAGACGGAACGACACGACGGCAAAGGAAGCACGTCTAGCGGATCCGCCCCTTACCACTCGAAATCTGCTGGAAGATGCGTTGCGAGTGCCAAGGGAAGCCGCGTCCCTAGTCTGGTGGAGCTGGCTCTGCGTAGTGCATACAAGAGCTCCGACCTGAACGAGCTTCCCGACTACATTCCTGACTCGCTGCCTCACTTGCAGGCCCTGCTGGAGCGTGCTGCGGATCAACGCGAGGTGGGCGGGCTTACGTGTGCCGTGTGCAAGAAGCCTTTTGTGGGCCCGACGACTCAGTGGTTGGAGTGGTGGCAAGTCTGTCTCGTAGAGAGCAGGCAGAATGATGGGGGCTACGCTGTCAAAGCCCGGCCGTGGACCGACTTGGACGAGGAGAATGATGGTGCCGTCCCATTTCTTAGGCGGGGCTGCTCATGGAAGTGCGGCCCTGCGCAGATCAGGGAGGGGCAGTGGACGATTCGTGCTACTCAAGAGAGCCAGCAAGACCAAGAATAAGCGTCGGAAGGTGTTTAAAAGTCACTTGGAGCATTAAATGTGTTGCGACTCTGTCGCGGTTCCCGGCGCTCGGTTCGGAGTTGGGGCAGACCACCTAGGTCGAGATTGAACCCTCCATGGAGTTCCTATAGGTTGCTTCTTTTTGATATCCGGCTTTTTTAACTAAAGCTCGTTCCGGCCCCTTTACAGACCGTCCCTTTGTTGTACCACTCCACCGACGGCAAAATCTGCGATGCCACCCACCTCGCCGTCTGAGAATGCAAGCTGCCGTGCCCAAAGGGCCTGTCCGCCCTGTCCCTCCTCGCCCCCTCGCCGACCTCCAGCTGCGCCACGTCCTGCTCCAAGACGTCCACGTCAGCGCCCTCCTCCTCCGCCAGGGGCAGCGCGGGAACGAAGTCCGGCCTTCGGCGAGCGCCTGAAAGATGACGAGCTGGTCCTGCAGAAACTCGTCGGTCGTGGACCGCGGCACCGCCAGCTCCCTCACCAGGTCGCCGACGACTCTCCGCGAGACCTGGGAGGCGACGGGTTCCCTCTGGTGGTGGTGGTGGTGCCGCTGCTGCCGCCCCTTTTTGGGGATCGACGTGAGCACGTCGCGGCCCCATCTGAGCCCCGAGGCGGACCGCGCCACGAGCAGCACGTAGACGCGCGCGTCGTGGCCCGAGTCCTCGACGACCTTGAAGTCGACCTCGGCGTCGGGCAGGGACGCGGCGAGGGCGCCCGCCAGGGCGTCCTGCAGGTCGGTGTGCATGTGGGAGGGGACGATCATGGAGACGTCCACGCGGACGACCTCGGAGCTGGGAGGAAGGGCTCCGTCGCCGCCGCCGCCGCCCCCTGGGTCCAGGAGACGCAGGGTCCGGCCCGGCCCCAGGGGGTTGACGGCGAGGACGACGGACCCCCTGCTCTGCGGGCCGAGGCTCCAGCCGCGCCGCTTCAGCCTGCGCGAGACGCGCACGCCGAAGCAGGACTCGAGGCGGGGGAGGAGGACCTGGTCGAGGTACTCGTAGGAGAGCGACCACCCCACGTTTGTGCCGCCCGTGATCTCCAGCTCGACGGGCCCGGGGCCGCCGCCGCCGCCGCCGTCGTCGTCGTCGTCGTCCGCTGCTGCGGCGGCGTAGAGCAGGAACGGCAGGACGGCCTGGAGGATCAGCAGGGTGCTCGCGGCGCCCGTGTCCGCGTCGATCCTGACGCTGCGGGGTCTGCCTCCGGCGAGGGCGGCCGGGGGAGGCAGCCGCGGGACGAATGTGAGCGTGCTGCTGCCGACGGAGAGGCCCTCGACGTCGGCCTCTGTTGCCTCGGCCAGCCAGCGGATGGCGGTGACGTGTTGCGCTTTAAGACCTGCGAACGGGGGTCAGCCTAATTGCGAGAATCCGATGCTGATTTTTGAGTTGCGCGTACTCACCGCCACCTCCATGGCCGCCGCCACCGCGCGACGGCCGGTTGCCGCGCACGTTGGTGATGCGGACCCCTTGCGAAGTCACTGCGGCGAGGGCTATGGCGACGCGCACCAACTGGCCCCCGCCCTCTCCTGTCCGGCCGTCGATTTCGATGAGTTTTTGGGACATGCTGGCTGCTCTGCCTCGGTGGGGGTGCGTAAAGGAGGACGAAGGCTTGACGTAGCAGGCGTAGATGAACGAATGGGTGTAAGTCTGGAACCGCCCAGCCGTGTCTCGCAAGTGTTTGGCGTAATAGCGTACGCGGCCCGGCAAAGAACGGCTCAGCCGGGGATGGTTCTTGTACTATTTAAAAAGAAAAAATGAAGAGGACCGGAGTATAAACGTTTTCAATCGTTGGCTCGGGGTGCATCAAACGGCGCCGTCAGCGCTCGACCTTTTTTTCTTTTCTTCCTTCTTTTCTTCTTTTGGCTGTTGCCTCCAGTTCCCCCACTTGACTCACACCGAAGGAAGGCCTCTCACGCCTAGGTAGGCCGCCACGCTTTGTTCGGGAGACCGTTTCCCATCCTAAAAAGCAACACGCGGTTACTCATGACGGACGGGGGCTAATGATGAGCGAGCACGTCGGTCATGTGCCTAACCTGCTTATTATACTCCGCCCCCCTTCCCTAGGAGTGGGATGATTGTCGCGGAGGGTCAGACCGCGAAACCGCTTCTGAATCACATCCTCCGGGGGGTATTTAGAGGTTGTCCCCTTCAACTCCCCCAAAATCGAGGGGAAAGAAAGGTAGACACGGAAAACCTACATTCGGAAAACCCAGGCTTGTCAGGTGGCGACATGTGCATTGTTTCCCGCGCCCCGGCGTCTGCTCTCCGTCCCTCTGTCAATGTTGTTGTGTGTCTCCGCAGGCCGAAGCCCGGCAACGACAACAACAACCCCCCCCCCCCCCCCCCCCCGGTCCGCTTTGACCGCCTCGAAAGTCAATTCAACATCACCTCTTCTCCGCCGGCCTCCTGTTTGCTTTTGTTCTGCTGCTGTTCGGCTTCCGCTACGGGCCCCCGAAGCCCCAAACTACTACATGATGGCACCGACTTTCCGAACGAGGATGCGACTCGAGAGTTCTCGGCATGACAACTTGCTACACCGACCGGCAATGGTCGGCCAATGACAGACGTGGTGGGCAATCGTGCACGGCAATATCCAGCGACATCTGCAGGGCAGTCGGCAGATTCAACGGTCTGCAGTGAGCCCATAGACTCCACTCAAGTCTTTTGATGTAATTCTTTCGCCGCCGCCAGAGCTGTCGCATGCGCCATTGATGTTCTCTTTTGGTCAGGTACCATATTCGAGATTCGGGAGACGGCACGACTCCACTAGGCGGAAACACCACAGCAAAGGCAGACTTGAAGTCTGACTCAAGAGCTCATATTAGGACTGAGAGGTCGATACGGCCCGGTGACCAACGTTATCGATTCGACCACAAGCCTCGAGTACACATATCGGCAACTGTCGACAACCAATGAATGGCACAAGCTCGGCCGCGTACAGACAAAACAAAAACACGTCAACGCGCCGATGCCCGGTGGTCACAGGACAACAAGCAGCAGTGCGTCAACACGGAACAACGCAGGACTGGACGACGGTGTCTTGCAGAGAAGCAAGTCTCACAACAACACGTGGAACCGTGCCAAGATGGGGAGTATAAGACTTCGGGCTGCTGCCACTCTCCGCATTGCAGCACATCAAAGACACCTAATCGGGAGCTCTATTCGACTACATGACGCCTAGGAAAATGTCAATCTGCAACCTGAAGGAAGCGAGCACGCAGAACAAAATACAATAGCCGTAAGTCAAAAAAACGCTTCTTTTCTATGCGTCATACCCCGTGTGGCACATCAACACGTGCAGAAATCTCGACAGTGTTTCTCGTTTCTATTTCCTTTTGCGTCGTTGTACAGGTGGCCCTTGTGGAGTGTTTTTCTACGGTACCGATATGTGTAGCCGGTTCTTTACAAAAGAAAGAAAAAAGAAGGATATTGTTGAAGGGGGACGTCCGTGATTCGCATCAAGCCAAAGTCTATAGTGATTGGATGGAGTCATCCATCACGACCACCGACTCGAGAGGCAAAGTTAGTGCTTGCCTCGGAGAGCCCAGGGTGACGACGCTTACTTTTTCTTTTCCGCTGGGGGTGGCCTTTCGAAGACGTGGGCGTGCTTTTCCCGACCATGGTGCTTCGATTTACCACTGCTGGTGCTCCCCCGAGCAAAGTCATGGGTCGTCGAGGTCGACATCTTGGGGATAATAATACGCGGAAGCCGACTGCTCGCCAAATTGGTCGAAAGTTGGATCCGTTGCAGTATGCTGGTATTGGTATCCCACAAACCTGCTATCGAAGGCATACATTTGTTCCTCCAGGTTGGGTCGTTCGCGTGAGGGCGGAGTAGGGCCCCCGAGATTTCTGGCATGGTCCTGGCGCTGTTGGTAATCGTGTTGCACACCGTGGAGTCTATCGCTTGGGCCGCTGTATCCCTCGCTAACATTGGTCAGTCAAAGTCGTACATGTCTTGCCCTGTCATTGACGTACTCCGCGCTTCCCATTATACTGTGCCACGAGCGTGGGCTCGATCCAGTATCTTCCGCATGATGTTTCTTCGTCTTGATGGACCGAGGACGGCGCTCCGACTCAGGTTGCTGGGCTTGAGTGTGCGACGCCTGCTGTTGCTGGCTGGAGCTTGAAGACGGCGACGATTTGCTCGAACCGTGCCTGGAACCCTTCCGGGTGTTGCTGGAAGGCTTGCGGCCAGAGCCGTGACTCTGCTTGGAACCAGTCATCTCTCCGAGGTGCTGACGTAAAACAGTGTTCAGTCGAAGAAAGCGTCGATGCAATAATCGGACTTGTTTGGCGGTTCGCCAACTCGGGTCGACACGAAGAGTCAGAGGTGCGAGAGGCCGTTATTTATGTCACGATTCCTTGGGCACCGACGTACGTCCAGCTTCGAAATACCTCCCGCTAGGTACTTGTGGTAGGCGCAGCACGAAGTGGCTTTGTTCCACTTCATGCTGACGGTAGACTAGCCGTATCTCCACGAGGCCGTGCGCACCCTGTACGCAGCAGGTACATGAGAGACGTCGGTTTTCCCGTCGGTGGCTGCATATCAGGTTTCGTTCGTTAGACGTTGCTGACTTATGACTCCATTGGTGGGGCGGTAACGCGTCTGGAGTCCTGACCCGACTCTCAATCTGGGCTAGCAAGTGCCTCTGAGAAGGGGAGGTTGGCTGGACGTGGATGAGAAAGGGAAAGGCGAACGGGTCGCCATTTGGGCCGCCTTTCGAAGACGTCGCAGCGGGCTAGCGGCACAGTCGAGACGTTAGTCATTAGGCAGCAACTGGAGGGCCTCGAAAGGAAAGGAAGGGAAAGGAGATGGTGGAAAATGACGGAGAGAGAGAGAGAGAGAGAGAGAGACGGACTCACACGGCACCGTATTTCGGCTCCAAGGTCAGAGCAGTGGCTCAGCCCTGGTTGGCATAGTCCCATGAAGGGGAGTCGGCCAAGGCATTCTTGGTTCGAGCTGGTGACAGCTTCCGGCACAGCCCTCAGGTGACCCGAATAGGAAGTAAGAGGTGACGGCGGTCAGCCTTGAAGAAGCCTTGGGGGCTGCCCGGTGCTGATTGTGGCAGAGTAAAAAAAAGTGGAAGCCATCATGCTCGATACGATAGTTCGGGTGGCAAAAGAAATGAGAGAATAGAACGGGGGAGGGGGGGGGGGGGGGGGCGATGCGGAATCATTGCTTTCTTATGTTTGTTGTTGTTGTTGTATGCCACACCCAGGCTGACACCTTGCCAGCACACATAACCATCGAAACGCATGTATTTGGCGGGCTGCAGGTTCAGAGGTGAGGGGAAGCCTCACACACACACCCTCCTTTCTGGTCTCGTCGTTGGGGAGGACAGCAAAGCTCGCATGATACCAGCAGGGTCGAGGACAGAGGGCGAGCTGTCAAAAAAAAAAAGCAATCCGTCCCTGTGAGAAACGAGAAAATGGCTGTGAGTAAACCCGTTTCCTCCCTGCTAAATGGAAAGCTGGAAGTCTCTAGGGAGGGGCACGTCTTCCCGGCTCGCTACGCTGACGGATGATATGCCTTGTTGGGCGGGCTACATGGACTACGTCCGAGCCTGGGCAAGCTGCCTACCGCAGAGAGAGAAGGGGGGGGGGGAAGCCACACAGCCTTTGCTTCCTCGCCAGACTTCTCAAAGATGCATTGTCGAGACGGGAAACACCACGCATTCGAAGACGCACTGCTGGCTGCACCGGTTCTGCACCGCCTGGCTTCCGAGTCCCCCCCCCTGCCTGGAAGATTTCGTGCGACGGAAGCACGCATTCTGCGCCGATCTTTTTTATTGCTTTTTCTTGCCCGACGGGGGATGGGCGGGATGGGCAGCACATGACAGCATATGCCCATCTTGTTGTCCATCGCCCCCAATTCAGGCTGACAGGCCCTCATCAAGGGAGAGAGCCTGCACACAGCCCGGAATTTGCGCAGCAATTTCTGTAAACCGTCATCGGGGCGCAAGAGGCACAACGGTGCTACGATGTCGAGAGGCGGACCTGCATTGGAGTTATGTTAGATGATGCTCGGTGAGTGCTAGTTGCGCAGCCATCGAACCAGTTGCGCAGGATACCTGCGGCTGTCAAACGGCGAGGCAGAATGATGCTCCGCCACTGGCGTTTCGTTTCCCATCGAATTCCGCCAACTCGCTTGCGCTTCATCGTGCATATCATCGCAATTAGCCGGCTGGTGCCACGACAACCGACTTCATACTCCCGAATGCGAGACGGCCCTTCTCTCGACGCCTTGTTGTTTTCTGCCGAGTGGGCAGAAGCTCCTTGACGGCACATGGCCTCTTGCGTTATCTCGGTATTCAGAAAGACCTGCTGGACTGGCCCGGGCCTACGTTCACAACCGCCTCATGGCAATGAACCCAAGATGCAAGGTGCTCATGCTACGAGGGAGAAACAAGAGATCGGGTTCTTAACACTGGCCTACAAGCCAGCCACAATAAGCCATGTGGAATATAGCCACGATAACGTGTGATAATCCATCCCACATGCGTATGGAATATTGTTTGTCGGCCTCTGTGAGAGACAATCACGCAGACGAGGTCAACCTAATTTACCTAAATATACCTCGGTTGACTTGACTTGGATGAATCATGAGCTCGCGTCTTCCTTCCTTCTTCCACTTTTCATATTCCACCACACGGCTTCCTCCTTCCTGTCAAGTTCAGACTAGCTGTCAGAAAGACTGTGTCAAACATCTTTTGCGGTAATACACCTATCGATTCGCTCCCTATGAGAAGATCCATTTCTACGACACAAGCAATAAAGACGTGATGCTACCTCTCTTGTGTTGAAGCACAAAGCTCATTGGCTAGGCAACAAAGCGTTTGCACGGTATAACACGTGATCTTGCAAATGGCATCGTATGCCCTCATAGTATATCGTATATAGGTGAGTTGAGATCCATGGAAAGGTACGGAAGGAAAACGCAACGTTTGAAGCTTTGACCAAGTGGGACTGGACACTCACTCTTAGCCTATGGACTAAGAAGATAAAAAGCCTGCCCAACTTATATCCAAGCCTCAGCAATTGACGTACAACTGGCCAAGACAGGAAGAAGAGAAAACGAACGACACAGGATTCCAGCGCAACTCGACTCTGCCCGAAATATTGGCCGTTTCATCCCGGTCGTGATAGTTTCATGCACTCGACACACATCAACGGACCTTAGCGAGATGAGAATGGGGCCACATGTGGACCCGGCAACGAGAGAAGGTATCCACAAACTCGGCATCCGAGTCGGAAGCTCAAGCTCGGTGAAACCTACGGATAGATAAGGAAAATTTCCCCCTTCAAGCCCAGCTGCGGTTGTCACCACTTCATCCACACCAGCTCTTTGCTCCACGTTGTCTCCTCCCCCACGAACCTCGTAGCCTCAGCCCACAATGTCTTCCGCCTTTGTTCAGCGCCCTGCTCCCGCCTTCAAGGCCACCACCCTCTTCCCCGGCGGCGAGTTCAAGGACGTCGAGCTGTCCGACTACCTTGGTCAATGGTGAGATGACACTCGCGACGATCGACGGGTTCTTCGGAGGGGAAAAATGCGGGCCGACTGAGACAAGCAAGCTAACACCGCCATCCCCCTCCCTCTAGGGTCGTCCTTCTCTTCTACCCCCTTGACTTCACCTTCGTCTGCCCGACCGAGATCATCCAGTACAACGACGCGCTCCCCCGCTTCCGCGCCCTCAACACCACCGTCCTCGGCGTCTCGACCGACTCCCACTTCTCCCACCTGGCCTGGACCGAGAGGCCCCGCAAGCAGGGCGGCCTCGGCTCCGACCTCGAGCTGCCCCTCGTCGCCGACAAGTCCCACAAGATCTCGCGCGACTACGGTGTCCTGATCGAGGAGGAGGGCGTCGCCCTGCGCGGCCTCTTCATCATCGACCCCAAGGGCGTCCTCCGCCAGATCACCGTCAACGACCTCCCCGTCGGCCGCAACGTCGAGGAGACCATCCGCCTGGTCGAGGCCTTCCAGTTCACCGACGAGCACGGCGAGGTCTGCCCCGCCGGCTGGCAGAACGGCAGCAAGGGCATGAAGGCCGACCCCAAGGGCAGCCTGGAGTACTTTGCCGCCCAGGACGAGACCAACGGCCAGGCCAACAACGTCAACGGCCAGAAGCGTCTGAGAGTCGACTGAGGCACCGGACGAAGATGGAAAATAGAATTAGACCACAATCATTAGACGGCCGGTATAGAGTTTAGACGTTAGATGCTAGAACTGTAAAACATCAAGTGGTTAAACACGGGCCATGAAGTGCCAGTGCGGCTGAACGACCCCGGCAGTGGACATGTCCTATTATGCCATGATCAATAATTCCGAGCGTCTCTCACCGTACTGAAGTGGCTCACGTGAAAGTCGCACGGGTCCTGGTTATACTAGATGTGTGTTACCAAGTGCGATATATAAGGCGTGAGCTACTGGCCGCAACCAACGTCATTCGTTTTGTCACGTAACAATAGTACCCTATGTTGGTAACCTTGGCGGCAATCTCCCAAGTGAACATGTCACCTCTCTCGCCTGACGGTTGAAAGTTGAAATAAAAAGAAAACTGAAATAATGATTGATACAAGGCCAGGACGAGTTAAGCAAAAGAAAAGAAAAAAAAAAGAAAAAATACCACCACCACCACCACCACCACTAAAAAGAACGAAACCTAGCTGTTATACAATCGCACAACCAACCCAAACAGTATCCTCCTTCTGGCGAGCGAATCAGAAATGTTCTTCCCAGAGACCACGCGAACCCTGTATTACTCTGCTGCCCTCTACCACTTCTAACTCTTACCAAACGGCTTGAGAATCTCATCGATATGTTTCTTTGTGGATCTCTTGCGCCTAGACCGAGAGTTGTCTTGTGGACGTGGTTCCCCTCCGTATTTTGTATTCTGTTCCTCCAAATACTTCAATACCTTCTTTTCGGACTGCTCTCGTGTAGAGGGACTCGCCTTGCGAGGGTCCTCGTTGAAGCGTGGATCTCCCTGGAAGCTATGTCCGTCAGCTCTGATAGCCTGTCGGAAACCATGCCAAGCACACACCTTCCGGCTTCGGCTTCCTCGTCATCGTAGTGCGGTTGTCCGTGGCGTGTCGGGTGTTGGGAAGGGTTCGCGCCTTGCAGGTACGTCTGGCTGCTCTCGTACGATGGATTTGTGTAGGCCGAGGCAGGATAAGGATACCAGTGGCCATTGCTGGCCTTGTAATACAGTTGGCCATCGGCACCCTGTCTTAGATCAGCGTTGGCGGACATGGTGAATGATCTGGAAGATGTAAAACGGAATGATGAAGAAGCGGGATGAGCGGAGAGTTTGAATAAATGAATGGGTATTCACCTCGGATTCAGTTGTTGGTATCTTTGATGCTCCATCCAGACTCCTCGATTCCCACGCTTCTTTTATAACCGTCGAGGTAATCGCACAGCCCACCGCGAGTCTGTGTCATCCCGGAAGACCAAGTCTGCCCATCAACACCGGGATTTGAGACGACGTGGACAGTCGAGCCATCGATATCGAACCGATGAAGCAGGGCCAGCGGAGCGCTTGGTGCACACGATGGAGGTCTTGTCTACAGCAAGGGATAACCCTGGTCTTTGGTCTGCGGGGAGCGTGCCGTTTCTTCGCGAGAAAGCCCTTCGGAGGCGCAAAGGATCCCTGGAGGACGACCGATAGGTCAGCTTCGCAAAGTGCAACGACGGCGATCTTCAGGATGGAGCAAGAGGGGGGCTTACTGGTCGCCAATGAAGCCTACGGGCCTGGGGCCGACAGCATCACTTCGCGATGCACTGCCCGGGTCATAGTCGAGGACCAAGCGTAAAGTTCCGAAGGAGTCCCGTCCCCCTGCTCGTCGACGGGTCCGCGCCGTTGTGCGTTGTTGAGCGAGAATGGCAGAGGCAGCGAGTTTGCGGTGGAAGCGGTGTTGCCTGCTGTTGAAACGATGTAGGCAACCTTCCACGTCCTACGTCATCAGGGGAACAGCCACCGGCTTTTGGGCCCTGAATAGCCCGGAAGGTCGTTGTGTCGTCATGTTCTGGGATTGTGGTGAAAATAGAAAGAAGGGTTTGCCGGCGGAAGGATTCTGGCACAGACACCGAGGGTCTTGCGGCGCCCTTTTGACGCCGAAAAGTCGGAGACGTTCAGAGTCGGACACGCCGACATCGAAGCTGGGCCCGGCTATTAGAAGATTGGGGGCATTTGGGGTCTAATAACCCGACGACCATTGTCTTCTTGGCTTTTACCTCGACGATATGTATGCAGGGGCGAGATATGACGCTACAGCAGCAGGCTGGGAGTCGAACGGGGGGTTGCCCACCGGCCTGCTTTCCATTCTGGGTGTCCTGCCGGGCGCTGGCCAGCCCCTGTCCAGTCTGCATGTGATCATACTTCCTTGACAGCTGCTCGAATAGTCTCTTGGGACTATGGCCTTGTCATACTACTTCATATCTGAGGCTCGTTGGATTTGAAGACGGCGTTGATGGGCACGCCGTTTACTGGACACGGTTAGTGTAGAACCTTGCGGTGTAGCAACCACACGACGACGAAGCTCCCGCGGGGTATTTCGATGCCCCAGGCAATTCAAGTCTGGAGCACGATAAGTATTGTCTGGGCAGTGTTGCGAGGCTTTGTGCTTTCGACCCGAAGGTGACCAAGAAATCCGTAGTGTCAAGACAAAATGTCTATTCCAGCTGGACCATCTGTGGAGTAAACGAGACGGTTCCGGTTCCCTTCTTGTGTAACCTAGCTTGGGTTATCCGTAGAGTGCATATGGCCATCACTCGAGATAGTGGGCATTTTAAAGGCCTGTCGCAACACGTTGAAAACCATGGGCAGTGTGTGGCCGACTTTCTGCCGTAATTCAACATTTTCCACAATCACAAGCCGATGCTATCATTCCAGACCTTTACAGCTTGCCGCTGCAACGAATCTTCTTCATCTCACATCATTCCCCAGGTCAAGTCTCCAGCCCTTCCAGGATCAGATGCAGAGATGGGGTATGCAAGGTGTGCATGCATCAGTCACATCTATTGAATTCTTGCATGCCTCGGCTGTAGTAAAGATGAGATCTAGGCCTGTCCCAGCCTGCCTCTCGCCATGGGCTGACCATTGAGCTGTACGTGTGATTTCCAACGGGGGGAGCGATCACCTCCCCCAATTCCAGCGTCATGTCTTGAATTTTAACCCCCTCAGGAGTAGAAAACATGGTGAGATTGTACGAGCCACTCTAAATACGGTGAAATACAAAACGATTGATGGCTCCAGCCGGCGAATGCGAGCGGGTAGCTGGTAGAATGTGGTCAGCTCGTCAACTGAGCACAGAAGCAAGACCTTTTCGGGGAGGGGACAAGTGTTTGTCCGTCTATCAGAGGGTGTTTTCTCCTTTGAGTGCTTTCCTTCGACTCTAGTCGATGACCCTTTGGGAGCAGAAGGCTGCCGCCAGCATTGAGGCAGAAGAGAGGAAGCTGTTCATTTTAGGACAGTAATGATGCCGCGAGACTATAGGAAAATGATTGTAAATTATGATAGACTCGAAGCCATACACTGGACCTAAACACGTTTCAAGCATACATGTTTTACGCATCCCGACTCTTTGACCGATTCATTTCGTCTGACTCTCCTCGGGTGCTGTTTGATTCTCTGACGGTGCTTGCAAGGGAGCAGGCGTGGGCTGCGTGCTGCTTCGGAAGAGGGTGTCGATGGCCTGCAGCGCAGGGGCAACAGCGGCTTTCCTCTCCATCGCGACTTGCGTGGCCGTCCTTTCTCCATATGCAAGCCTCCCCTGGCATCTCTGCGCCGCGTCAACGAATGCTTCCAGACGTGCCGAATCACGGTGCCCTGCCGCATGTGTGTCATCCCCCATGCCTGACGCAGTTCCATCACTAGATCTGGAAATCAAATCAGTCTCGTTGGGTCTCGGGATCGGGTCTGGTTGCCCACCTAACCGAGGTGAATGAGCCAGCAGTCCCGCACGTCGACCCATCCCTGACGGGACGGTTGCCTGGGTTTGGTTCCGACTGGGAATGTAGGGAGCACACCATCTTTTTCAAAGTGCATTCGTAAGGGTGTGCAGAGGTGAGACTTGGGTATGAAGCAGGCACGGGACGATGGATACACAATGAGTTAAGTAGGATGGTCTGCCCGCCTGGATTTCGTGTTGAAGACAGGTTCATGAGGAAACTCCTTTTTCTCCCGAAATCTCTTTTTCAACAGGAAGAGCCGGCTTCCGCTCGGTACGCCCTTCTCAGCTTTGGTCCACAAGTGCCACAGTGTTGTTTCGGCCCTGCCGTGCCAAGCGTCATCGAACCTGGTGTCATCTGAGGCCGTATGTACCTTGGGTCGAGGCGTGTCTCTGTTCCCTGGACAACTCATCAAGGCTCAGGAAGATGGCTAAACAAGCCAGGAAACATCATAACGCCACACTACAGAGAATACGAGTCTTACTACTTGATAAGCCATCCAAGCACGGTGGGTGTCCCCCAAGATAGGATACGCATAGGTTCAGCAAGGGACCAGCGTGACCCAGTTCCACTCCCAGCCACCCTAGGTGAGCGAAATAAAATGGTTTGAGAAGGAGCATTGAATCGTAGCAAGGCTTGGAACCGTGGTTGAACTTTGAAAATATGTTAGTTAGACGGCGGTGTTTCTGGGAAATCGGTGATCGTGAAAGCCCTATCTATCCCCCAACATTAGTTCCTGGCTGGAACGTACGTGTATCTGGCGGAAATTAAACCTCGCCGAAGCATCAAAAGGTGGAAATTTCTGGGTGCCCGCGCTGCCTGGTTGATACAATACCAGACGGAGGCAGATTGGCTAGGCATCGTGACATGTGCCAGGTGCTCATCGGCCGAATATTAATGATCACATCTTCTCCCACCTTTGAGCGTGTTGATACCATCAAAGATGAGGCGGTTGAAACATTGCCGCCCATTGACCTATTGGTTCTCGTAGCAGTGCTATCTAGATGCCTAGGCCTACATGTAGGACGACGCCGATAGTCATGAAGTGAGGCTGCGCAGACATTGGAGGCCTTCCAAAGCCTCATTATCCAGAATGACGCAGTCATCGATGAAATGGGAATGGCTCGGTGCGTAGCCAAGGCAGCTGAGAGGTGTAGGTTTGTCTTGATAACAGCGACCCAGCTTCTTCGCCCCCCGACCCCGGTGAGTGTCTGGTAGTTATGGGGCGAGAACAAAAGGTGTACCATTCAATCTCCGTTTACCATACGGACCGTTTATTAACCGTTACTTACTCAAACATAGGGGTGTGTGCCTGGGGCAGAAGGAGGGCGTGCTTATACTTGTGAGCTACGGTAAGTGGGGGGGGGGAAGGTATTACGTGGAAGACGGAGACTAAGGGGCTAACAAGCCGATGCACTCGTGAAGGTACGTCGGGAACCATCCACGTCCATGTTATGGACGTGGAAGATGAGAATCATGTTCAGCGTAACGTGGTTTTAAGATGAGGTAATATCAATTGTTTAAAATATTTATCTCGGGGATGTACAGTGCACTAAGCCCCGGGGAGTATCGGAAAACTATATTACGATGGTTTTGTCGCTAGAGACCTTATGATAGCTTTGTATTCGGAATCGAAGCTAAATAGCGATGCTAGTCATAGTGACAACTCCAAACCTTATGACAGTTCCTGAGTTATACGGGATGCTATGTGGATACACCCACTAACTTTGGGCCAGCTAGATTTATAAAATGACAAATGATCAATCTAATCATATAGACATACTGCGTATTAGAGGAAAACTGCGATATAGTCAGTTATCCATCGCTACAATTTATATTGTTGATGGCTTTATGCGAACAGGAGGCAGATTTGAAGATAACGCTGCAGCCGTCACGGCCTCTGCGTGTATATCAATCTGTGGATCGTTGTCTATTAATGACACAGAGGACAGAAAAGTAAAACCACAATAATATTTAAGCTCCCAATACATAGATGCCAGCAAAAACATTGATCAAATGATTGGCATTAAAATGAAATATAAAACCCAACGAGGAGAACAAAGAAATGTCTAACCACAAGATCAAGCCACTCTACCCATGCCCGTATTCTTGTCCCGCTGCACAAGGTATTGACGAGACCACGAGGAACTATGATAGCTGTTTTGACAATAGCAAGCTCCCAAACGTATGTCGATCATACATTCGGACCCCTATGTGGAAGACGCCCTTCCACTTGGTAAATTTGCCTACACACCTGCCTCTCTGTGTAGTTAATTGTATCCAATACTTGACTTAGGACTACTTCAGCCTTGATTTTGCTCTCTAGAAAGATAGAACACTCGACACTCGCCAGCTTCATCGAGCTCGTTTTCTGAACTTGCGGTTAGACTCAGCAACATGGGTCTGAGAGGCACGAGGTGGACGGTGGACCGCGCTAACATCAGGTTGATGGACACCGTTGAAATGGCGTGGCAAAGGCCCTAAACAAAGACCGGAAACTCAAAACCTTAATCCGACCACCGTAGCGGTTTGGGTCTGGCGTGCCTTTATCCAGCATGATTCGCGGTCTCAGGCGCCAGGGCTGTAAGGTGCCAACAAGCTTGCATGTTGTCAGCCTCGCAGGCATACTGACGTTGGAAACCGACACTCCCCGACTACATGGCGTCAATCACATGACACGCATGCTCAGCTGCCCAAGGAAACAATCCTTGGATGTGTTTCTGGTTTCAGGGGTGCCACATGCGCGTCGTGAGAGATGCCGCGTAGCGTGTGTCACTTATTGGCTCTCACTTTTAGTCCACAGCTCACAGGACAGCTATTCAGGATACGTTTCCATTACTGAAAGGCCGTCTCTAAAAAGCAATATTCACAGCAAGAGAGAGACCCCGCCTCCACCTAAAAGATGGCCTCGACTGGCTTGAGTCATGTCTAATCGGCATTGTTGATTGGATCCTGTGTGATTATTTTGATGGCCTCAAACAGGGGGGCGATGTAAGTCTTGACCAATAGTAGCGAGAACTAGACCAGACGAACATTGGGGGAAAAGAAAAACCTTTGGGCGAGTCAAATACTCAAAGCTCGCCACGACCGCCTCACTTTCGACCCTCGTTTCGACCGCCCCTTGAATTGTCGATCGCATGCTAGAGCTTATGGATACCAAGAGATGAGAGAAGTGAATTATTGAAATAAAATATCAAACATGGCGAGTTTGGGATCTCTTGTAGCTTAAACAATGTTGGAAGACCTCGAAGTCGGCCGTTCTTGAAGAAGGATGCCAAGTGGCTATTGTTTAGCACTTGCAATGGCCTTCACCCCAGATGGTAAAATAGAACGATCTTGAAACAAAGAACACAGGAAAAAGCAAGCGACTGCGCTAGGAAGATGCAAAAGTGTTATTATACCATGACGAGATTTGTAAGCAGTATCCCCAACAGCAGCCGGGCTTTACATGTCCTCGATCCCGTCTGTTTCCTCGTCATCCAACTCATCGCCATCTTCCTCGGTTCCACCGTCATCATCTGCAATAGCCAGGGGCATCTGACCAACCAGCCCTGCAAGAATCGATTCGAGACCCTTCTTAAGCTGCGGGTTGGAGGTCGCATCAATGCGCTGCTTCAGCTCGTCAATCCTGGCCTGAAGCTCCAACCTGTTCCTCTCGTCGACATCCGGCTCGCTGTCTTCGCAGGCTGCAACCTCGCCCAGCCCGTCTCGCTCAATGCCCTTGCCAAAAGCTTCTTGGAAAGCATCGGCCATGCCGGGGTCTCTGATGGCAAACACGACGTCTTCGATCCCGTCCCAGGTCTCCTTGCCCCCCTTCTTCTTTCCTTTCGCGTCGTTCCTCGGCACAAGAGCCTTTCTCCACGCCTTGGCGACCTCGGCTACCGGATTACCGTACGCGCCACAGCCCCAGGCGCCGAGCACGACCTTTTTGACGCCCTTCATTTGGCAGACCCGCAAGACCACCTTCATCTTCTCCAAAACGAGCTGGCGGTCTCTTTCATGCACGTAGTGGCCGAATCCCGATACCCCGTCCCGTTCTGTTTCGGGGTTCCGCAGCATGGCGGCAGTGATGCAGTCAACGAACCAACGTTCTTTCTTTTCCAGCACGTCTCCGGAGTATTCGTCCCTGAAAACCATGACGTCTCCTGTGTAGATTGCCCCCAGCTCTGGTAGGCGGTAGTATTCGTCCTTTAGAGACGGGAGCAGTGTGGTGCGCATGCACAGAGACTCTTCCTGGCTGCTCGCTCCATTGAGGAACCCACCGCCTGGGGTGAGCGGAGAGGCCATGTTGAGGATGGCGACCCGGGTCTCCTTGTTGCTCAGGTCCGCCGGTCGATCCGGAGTCGACTTTTCAACGACCAGTGCGTGAGCGGCCCTGAGGGTATCGGCCACCTGAAGGCGGATGCGGGGCAGCGAGCCTGTGCTGGAGGCATCACAAGGCGCCTCGTTCGAAGACGGCGGCTGTCTTGGTATGGGCCTTGGCTCGACGATGAGCTCAGCGGTCTCGACTCCGCGACGAGCCCGTGGGTGCGTGGGAAGCAATGATGGTATGAGTTGATTGAGAGTGACTTTGGCCTTCTTAGCGCGCGCAGCCTTGCGGAACGCCGCTGGGGGTTGTCCAACTGAAGGTTGAGTTCTTCCCATTGTGAAGGAAATGCAGGTTCTTGTACGGCAAAGAGGTGAGTGACGCTGCTGGTCGGGGCACTGGCACGAGGTATATATAAGAGGACCTCTCTCAGTATACAACTATTCGTCTTTAAATGGCGATCGTGTCAGGTGGGGCAGAAAGACACCCTGATGGCCAAACTATAACGGACAGGGGAAAACGGATGGCCACTACACTGATTATACTGGATGTTTTCTTCTCATCTGTCTGTTGGATCGCAGGCTGCCATGAGGGAGGGGATTTCACGATGACGTTCCCAAAGTAGGAATTTCTCGCTGACAGCTGGTCCAGATGGCACCAGCTGATCGCGCAAAACTCAACCCGCCCAGCGGCGGTCGGTGGAGTAAGCCCAATAAGCCATGGCTTGCATGAGATTGTATCAGGCGGTGACTGATTGTTTTGTTTCCAGCTCTGCTCGGGGCTAGCTGAGTCTTTCTTCAGATTTAAAAGCCAGTGATGTCGCCTCTGTGATCATAACGTACCTGTCTCCCATCATCAGTTAATACCCATCAGCTTCGGGGACTGGGGCAGCCAGAGAACGAGGTGAAGCAGCCGGGCCCACACGAGACACGTTCCCGAAATGGCCGCTGCGCTCATTCAATCTCACCAACAACTTCCCTTCAACTTTACCCAGCTAGTCGCCCAAACGTCGCCACCGAATATCAGCGTCGACTCGAGCCAAATCGTTCTTGGGGCTGCAGTGCTATCATTAACCATGACCTCCCTCGCGGAACCCCGGCGCGTTGCCGAAATCATGCTCTCCTGGCTTGGACTCGAGCTCGTCTCCCTCGCCGAGCTCCAAACTCTCTGGGCCGGCTACGGGCACATATGCGCCATCACAGCAAGAGCAGTCAATGAAAACGGAGAAGCTGCTCCGCAAAAGCCTTTACCCGCAATCCGGCGAGAGGCGGACGGCACCTACCGTCTCATCATCAAGCTCATCTCACCGCCGCGCGCCAAGGGGGGAGATGAGGGTCACCTGCGCAAGATGCTCAGCTACGAGGTCGAGCAGTATTTCTACCAAGAAATCGCTCCGAGCTTGGCACACGATGTCGCCGTCGCGCAGTGTGTCGCCTCGACCCTGGATATGAAAGGGAAGCCCCGGGCGCAGGAGCTGCAAGGGCTCACCGGGACCGTCATCACCGACCTGCGTCCGCAGTTCCCGGTCGCGGGAGAGAAGAGGCTGGTCCTCAACAGCCGCCAGGTTCTCGCCGCGTTAGATTGGTTGGCGAAGTACCACGGCAGCTCCTGGGCCTCGCTGCCGGATGACCTTGATCGGTTCCTGCTGCCGCCGCTCGACGAGGCCAAGAGGAGAGAGGCTGGCAATGGGCCGTCCGAGCCCAAGCTGTGGCTGAACGGCGGTTACACGTACCTCGCTACCCGAAGGAAGGAATACGGGTCGCTGTGCACGGACGAGTCCTCGGAATGGTCATCCGCCTTTTGCGATCCCGTCGAGGGCGGATCGTCGTCGATTGCCGAGCTGGTAGCCGGGTTCCTCGCTCCCTCCGGCAGACCGTTCGAGACATATATCCACGGCGATGTCAAGTCCGAAAACCTCTTCACGACACAGGCGGGCGACAAAGTGGCATTTTTCGACTTCCAGTACGCCGGGTTGGGGGTCGGAGGGTGTGACCTCGCAAAACTCTTCACCTGTTCGGTTCCTGTTGAGATGCTGACACATCATGAATACATCCCTGATCAGTTGCCCATGGACAAGGGCGAGAGAACCCTGCTTGAGAAGTACCGGGAGACGCTTCTCAACCAGAAGCCGCCCGGCAGAGGCCCTGCGGACTACGACTGGGACACATTTGTGCGCCATTGGGAGACTGCTCTTGTCGACTGGTGTCGTTTCCAGGCGTCTTGGGGTTTTTGGGGCAACACAGAGTGGCTTGAAGCGAGAGTGCGCCACATTCTTGCTGACACTGAATGGAGGAAATGGCTAAGGAAGGAAATGAATATGTAACATCATACATGGGCCTTTGATCTTATTCTCACGCGAGACCATTGATGTAGATAGACCTAGATCAACTAAATGTATCAAGATCCCTGTGAAATAGTCTCGCAAGTCTAACCCTGATCAGTGAACCTGCATCCAAAATGAATCGAGGTAATTAGTCAACATATAGGCACCATGTGACATTTTGTTTTACCGAAAGGAATACATTTTTTATCGGCGGTTTAGTCTCCTATGAACCCCGCCCACCCGCTGTACGTATACGGTATGAGTAGTTGACCCAGCTCTAAGAATATTCTATATTAACATCACATCATTCGTTAGCACGGCCAAGCAATAGTGTAGCAGCCAGACTACGCTGCGCATGCTGCGACTCGGACGGCTATTCGCTCTAAAAACCATGATCAAACTTGTCGATATATCCACTTGGCCGTGGAACATGGAGACTCCCATTAAACCGGCCCGAAACAAACTCCCTGATGGGCTCAAACTTTCTGCATGTGTGAACGGCGTCGCTCTTCACGTATCCATGGCCGTATCCAGGGAAGTATTTGATGGGCGTAATGGCCGTGCTTCCCCAGCACATGATGGCCTGGCGAATGTGGTTGATGCAATGCTCTTGATCACGTGCTGTTAGCATCACGTTTCCAAGTAGTGACATTCAAAGGAAACATTATCTTACCGGTATGCACCTTTCCGTGGAGGCGAGTCTCTGGGTATACATCTCGATGAAGAGCCTGTCTGATTTGGTTGAGGCAATGGAGTTGATGGAACATGTCAAACCCCCCTGTCCATCCGCTCTTGTCGTGGTCCCAGTAGACCATGTAATCTTCACCCCATAACTCTTTTGCTTCCTTCTCGGATATAGAGAAATATCTACCCCAGAGAAGCTGGGTCCAAGCATCATCAAGCTCTTTGGACGGTGTGCCGACATAGGTCTTGTCATTGTTGTCGGTGACGAGGACTTCGTCACCGTTTTCTTCAAAGTCTACTGGGGTCCCGAACCTGACTTGTTCCAGTTGTATCCGTTCAGGCGGCACTGAACGCTTTCGTCAGCTTTGCCATATTCTGATGTTGATTCCACTATTCCGCACGGCGTGCACCTACATAAAATATCCTCCTTAAACCCGCTCTCGTATGTGTGACGCGGAAACATTCTCGAGCGGATTTCCATCGCCCACAGAGTGCAAATGACACCAGATGCAAAGAGGCCAAATCCAAGCAAGACATTGACAAGAGTGGAGGGCCGTGACTTGGAGTCATGTCGCTTTCGGCCAGGAATCAAGTGCTCCTGCGCATCTTCCAATTCGCCGCCAACGGGATGATATTTCGGTAGAGACATGGCACTGTTGTGTGAGCCGGGTGTTGACTTGTGGAAGACAAAGAATGAAGATGGATCAAGAACAACGGCTAAAGCGCTGGCATAGTCTACTCGTAGCGACCAGGCTCGGGGTGGGCCTCTTGGCGCGGTTATAAGGCACCATACCTACAAGTCAAGTCGCAATGAAACTACCCCTTCATGCTTTAATCTATCCAAAGCATAATATAGTGCTTGCGGGCGTTTCAAAGCCCAATATTTTTCTAGCCCTGTACATCGCTTGGAATGCGACTACACGCCGAAACTGTTAAGCCCGGGGCAGCTAACAGGGGCCTATATGGTATCAATTATTGAATTTGACCTTGCACAGTGCCGACAGCCGGTGGAATAGGAATAGAGTACGACAAGTATCTACGGCTTGTAGCGCGGAATGGAAACGGACATGGTTATACACTGGTCTGTTCCCTCGCAGGAAGTTACCAATTTGGCCAAAAGTTCTCTTGAACTCTACCATATACGATAAATTGTCTTGGCATTGATATAAGCCCACGGTCCATATAACCACATAAATACGCATATTATGATTGTGCAACCAGTCCATCTGCTCAGAACCAAAACGTGACTCCGTCTGATCGACGCCCCTGTTAGCGTCACGCCCTGAAAGTTTAAAGTACTAACCAGTCTCGACGTCGGTTTCTAGAACCAAGGCAATCGCTTCTACCCACTCCCAACCATTGTGCATAGCGAACCCCCGCATATAGTGTCAACGCGTTATCGTGAGAGCGTTTGAACATGCGCGGGATCCCTGGGGCGCTTATATTCTGACAGCTGCCGCCCAGCAAGCGATCGGCGACGCCGCTCATCTCTAACCCAGACACGTCCTTGCGACGATCACGCTAATAAGGCGAGTCCGGGCTCGGGTATGACGGACTTGGTGTGTTCATAGTGGCCTCCAGGCCTGACAAGCCCGGTTGTGGGCGCAACGAACGTGTCAAAGACACATAATATATAACAATCTGCGTAACCAGTCTTTCGTCGCACTCGCAAAATCGCTCTTTTATACATATATATTACCTTTGAATCTCTTCCGCTTCGCGTCTGCTAGTCAGACCTGTCTTATTTTCTCTGATCTTGTCCTGCTTTATACTTCCTATATCACTCTCAATATTATACCCGACTCTCTTCCCGGCAAAATGAAGTTCAGCTCCGTGTCCGCTGCAGCCATTGTCGCGGCTATTTCCCTCGTTCAGGCTGCGCCCCTTAGTGTAAGTTATGTTTCTTTTCGCTACGAGAACAGCCCTAGTCTGACCCTTTTCATCAGGCTCGCTCTTCCGCCTTGGCTTTGAACCTTGAATCTCGCAGCGATGTACAGCCTCACGGTAAGAAGCCCCAAATCGCGGACAGGGAACCCGCCGAGAAAGGGGTGATTGGCTAACGAGAAGGGCATTGCGTTAGACCGAAGGGACAACTCAAAAGCCAAGGAAGGCGGCCCCAGGACCATAGGCCAGGAGTTCGCAGACAATGAGAGGCTGGCTGAAGAGAAGGGCCTTCCATTGGATCGCAGGGACAGTTCCGAGAACAGCGGCAGCCCCCAGACCACGGGCGGGCAATCCGCACATGATGGCGGACAGGCCGGAAACGGCAAACGATCCCCAGACAGCCAAGAGAAGCGCAACCCCGAACCCGCAGGAGAGTTCGAGTCGAACCCAGACGACAATGATGACCAAGAAGGTCTCACCTCGGATAAAGATGGTGTAACAAAGCGCAGCCCCGAACCCGCAGGAGAGTTTGAGTCGAACCCAGACGACAATGATGACCAAGAAGGTCTCACCTCGGACAAAGACGGGGTAACAAAGCGCAGCCCCGAACCCGCAGGAGAGTTTGAGTCGAACCCAGACGACAATGATGACCAAGAAGGTCTCACCTCGGATAAAGACGGTGCACCCTCGCAACAAGGCCGGAAGCGCGAAGTTCTGGACCGCAGGGAACCATTCACTGATTCCGACGACCCCGCAAAGGGTTCTGATAGCCCAGACGATGATGACTCCTCGGACGACCAGGACGAGGATTCCTCAAACGCGGACCACGATAAGCGCGAAGCGTTGGGCCGCAGGCAAGGAGAGCAATTCGGGGATCAATCGAACCAACCCGATGACTCGGATGACCAGGGCGAGGATTCCTCAAACGCAGACCACGCTAAGCGCGAAGTTCTGGACCGCAGGGAACCATTCACAGATTCCAACGACCCCGCAAAGGGTTCCGATAGCCCAGACGATGATGACTCCTCGGACGACCAGGACGAGGATTCCTCAAACGCGGACCACACTAAGCGCGAAGCGTTGGGCCGCAGGCAAGGAGAGCAATTCGGGGATCAATCGAACCAACCTGATGACTCGGATGACCAGGGCGAGGATTCCTCAAACGCGGACCACGCTAAGCGCGAAGCGGCCTTGGATGACCGCGAGGTCTCCAAAGAAACCAAGGCCACGCTGGATGAGCTCCGAGCCGGTGCTCTCTCCTCGCCGGCGCAAGAGGACTAGGATGGTTTATACGAATTGTGTGTTTGTGAGGGAGCAGCCCTTAGACCATGTATAAAGCCTACAAGACAAGGCATCTTGTCCTTGTCCCAGAATTGCATTTGATACTTTGAAAGACATATGACTAGATCTTACTTGTAAGGGTAGGCGAGTTGTGTAAGCCTAACATCCAGCCAATGCCGTGTTCTTTGAAATTACTCTCGGAACGCATTCTATCCGACCTCTCCAGCGACAGGTACGGCGAAGAACCGGAGTCCCTTATAGCCTCTGACCCTCGGCGAAAAGCCTTGGTACAGTAGCTTGGTGTGCTGATTCATCACTGGGACTTTAAAGCCGTCTGTGGATGTAAAGGAGCAGTCTTCAGATATAAAACCGGTGAGAGGAGGGAGGGTGGATCTGGTTGTTAGTGGCGAATGCTATCGGTGCTGCTAGAATTCTTCCTACGTAAAAAGTGTGGCTGGATAGAATGCTACCAGAGACGGCATTCATTCTAAATTAAAAACAGCTTGCGTAGTGCAAAGCAGTATCGTCGGCCTTTGCGTAGTGCTTTTGTCCAGCCACACCCAGCCCTGAGCTCAACCAACGATTGCCGACATCAGCCCAACGCAAATTTCCGCCCAAAGATCAATCTCCTTAGCCCTTGAGGGGGTTTTATGAAGACTAAAGAAAGAGCAGCGGCCCTGCGTATTGTGGTGAGATGGCCAATTGGCACGATTGCCGTCAAGCCTGAACCATGCAGCCAATGCTATGTCACTTCGGTCATCCTAGTCATCCTGAACACCTTTGTCGTCGCCAGGCTGACAATTCAAACCCGTATATTGTGCAGTGGGAAACGCTCCGGTCTACAGACCCATGCGTTCCTTGATGCGACAACTCAGAGATCGTCTCGTTGATGAGTTTATCCCATTCATATCATACCTCGGCAATATCAATTCGGCGATGAATTAATGACCTACATGTTCGTCTTGGCTCACGTTGAGTAGCAGAGATGTCACTTCATCTTGTGTTGACTGGTTACTGTTCTCATTTTCAAACGGCCGAGGCCCTTGCTGCCCAGCCGTCCAATTCTTGCGCATCAACTTTGAAGCCTGCTTGTCTGGCCCTTTGCAGAAAGATAGACGGCTAGTTTTTTGCTTCCAAACCTGTCGAGACTTTTGTTGGATATCCTGAAGTGTGGCTGATTTCAAGGGCTGTGAGAACCACCGGCTAGAGCTTCTTCCATCAGGGTTGTGGGCATCGCGCCTTTGACGGCAAGCACTGTAGAGCTTCGTCTCTCACAGGGAGATGATTGAGATCGGCTCACATCAGTCAGATAGTTGCGATAGAATTTACTTTAAGCTGGGCGAAGTTTACTGGAGGGAGTCTGTTGATGTAGTGCAGCACCGTATTTACTTTCGTTTCTGATTTTTTTAAGGTCTGGATCGTGCTTCAGAGCCACACGGAGCGTAGCTAGGGTCTCGTGCCGAATGGCGTTGCAGATCAGTGGGATGGGATAATATTGCTTTCCAACTTCATCAGCCAAGTCGACGCCTGCTCCAGCATGCGCACCCGGGCCAGCAATACAGAGACCCCCGCTCTGGTCCGGTCAAGAGCCTCAAGCAAACCCCCTTCCGAGCCGTCTAATGACCAGCATGTGTTTGACTTTCTCCTCATGGTTCTCCAATACTGCAGGTGAGATTGGGGTCTGCCTGTCGACCGGTTCTGGAGTAATATCCTCATCGAGTTCATGTAGGTAGGTAAATTCTTCCAGGGTGCAAGGTTCGTTGATAGCAGTTTCGATGAGCATCTCTGTGATCTCTGTGCCGTTATCTGCGTGCATAGGAGGCTGCTGTCCACAACACGGCCCAACCGTACTCACGTATTATACTCCGTACCTGGGCAGCAGGCCTGCTCAGGCCAGCCTTCGGCTGCTCCGCTACATAACCAGCCCTTCCTTGCGGTTGGGGCGAAACGGGGGTTGCAGGGAAGAGAAAAAAAAGGGGGGGGATTATAATTAGTCAATCCTCACCACGGATATCGCCAGCAGCTACGATTAGATCTACGAACTGAAGTACGAAGTACGTACTGGTCTGACTAAAAACTGACCTTGAAAAGCTTAAACAAGCTCTTGCCCGTACTTGCATTAGTCTGCCGGTGGGTGAGCTGCCACTTTGCATTGTCCCCTTTGCTCTTTTCAGGGGGCGTCCCGGCGTCAAATTGCATACACAACACACACACATACACACACACATGCATACTCGGTCGAAGAACACTGGGATGAATGAAGTAGGATTGACGGTAACATTTCACCCTTTCCATTAAAGTTTGAATCCATGTGATGAGACACACAGACTACCTCATTAGATTCAGCACTCCACCCGTTTCAAAAGACTGGTTAATTAGCCTTCACCCCTGTCAAAATGACTCAACTCATCTTTTTGATTTATACTTCTCTGGTCCCCTGAATTCAGATCATGTTTGTCCGCTCAACCACATCCTTTGCATCAATACAGAGAACTCGATATTGCTTCACTCTCCTGTTGTCTCAATATGGCCGTCTCCAAATCCCTAATTCTTCTTGCGATGCTCAGGACCGTCTTGGGTCAAGCTCCTGCTCAGAATTGTACACTGAGTTTTGATGGACGTACTCCTAGCACAGCCGAGCCTTCATTGTTCGTTTCAAAGGCGAGCGTGTTCAACCCTGGTAACGTCCTTGGACAGAACGTCACCTGGGATCAGATTATTGAATTTCCAAACGTCCCGCCTTCCCGGGTAAGTCATGAATGCACGCCTGCTTCCTCCGCAGTATCACTTCTAACAGGACGCAAACAGTTTGACACCAAGGACACCAAGCCAATCGGGTTGAGTCTTTCGTAAGATTGCGCGCTCCCTACCCTTCTCCCCCATCAAGTTTACATGTACTGACCAAGTCTGGGTTGCAGAGACAAGTCCATATTCGCCTCTTCTTCGGAGGGCCAGGAGGTGGCCCTGCGCCGCGCGGAGCTTCTGGTGAACAAGAAGGACGAAACAGTCTCCGGCCACAAGACGTGGCACATCTCGCTGCGCACTGACCCGACCAGGCCTTTGAACTACACCCACGAGTACGTTCTGGTTTTCCACGAGGCTCAGGACTTCCAGGCAGACTTCTGGTCTATAAAGACGGGAGATTTCCTGGAGAGCACTGCGCCCACGAGCCGAAAGGTGCTGCGTGTGGAGGGTTACAAGTTCGACGTGCCCGTCAAGACCTTTTTCGAGACGCCGTTGACAGACGACGTGTGGCACAACTTTGGCATCAACCTGGACTTCCCAAACAAGTAAAACCCGCCCGCCCCCCCCCCCCCCCCAGGTGCTCAGTGGTTTGCGACCAAGCTAACGCAGATGTGCGCAGTATGATTTCCGTCTTCTACAGCACCGACAACAACCCTCTCAAGCTCGTTGTCCCGCCCACCTTCAACAACATCTCTGGCGCCGGCCCGACGACCCTGGGAGAAACCCACTTTGGCTTGCAGAAACGCCCCGTTGGTGCGAACCTGCAAAACTTCTTGTTTAACGGCACTCAGCCGGCCGGTATCAACGAGGCAATTTTTCTCAGCGGCATCTTCCAGGATGATTCCAACACCGGATGCGTAACTCTTTGAGAGAGAGAAAACGGCTAGGCAATCTCAATTCGAGAAGACGCTCGAGTGTTGTCAGGATAGAGGGCAACGGTGTCACGCTGGAGGGAAAATGTCCTCGGTACTGATGACGCGGACGAATGAGGGTGGTTTGGATGGAGAACTGTGTCCGACACGGGCATAAAAGCCGCCTTCGGCTCGGAGGGCTTGAACACGGCGGGTTTTTACTCCAGAGCACATATGAAAGAAAGAGGTCGGCATCATATGTCACTCACTACTAGTAGTGGTTAATTACAAAATGTCCCAGATGATTTAGGGATTGGACAGCCGGTTTTGAAGGCTTGCACTTTTGCATGCCCCATGGCCATGTTATTCTCCATTCCGACTCCTCACCCGGTTCGGAATTTGACGCTAATCAGCTAAAGCACCCCATGCAGCCGTTTCGTCAATTCAGCCGAGTTGGGAGGAAGGTGAGTCATCATGGCCTCGGCCCCTATCCCGCCTCGGCTCTGGGGCCGAGAACTTGTCCATTGATTTGGGTCGTCATCCAACTAAATTTAACGAGAACCAACCAACCCAGCAAAAGTAAAGCACCTGGATGCTTCCATCTTTTCATCTATCGACACTACTTCACCCAATTTTGACTGAGCTAGTCGTTAACCTCTATTATAGAACCTCATTCCCATCATTACCATCAAAGGTTACATGATGGAGAAAGATTCTGTCTTGTCCACCAGTCTGGGTGACCTGCTGGTCGCTGCCCCGTAGACATGGCCAAATACGAAGCACTTTACAAACACTTCCATGCGCATCCTGAACTCTCCAACCTTGAGGTCCAGACCGCCAAAACCATTGCACAACAGCTATCGCAACTCCGGGCCTTTGATATCACAAACAATATTGGCGGCCACGGCCTCGTCGGTGTTATGAAGAATGGCCCGGGTAACACCATCCTCCTACGCGCCGACATAGATGCGCTTCCGATCAAAGAAGCCACTGGTCTTGCATACGCCAGCACAGTTGCCATGCCCGATGCTGAAGGGGTCATGCGGCCTGTGATGCACGCCTGCGGCCACGACATGCACATGACCTGCCTTCTCGCCGCCGCCGAACGGCTCGTGAAGCTGAAGCAAGAGTGGAGCGGCACGTTGATTGTACTGTTCCAGCCTGCTGAGGAGCGCGGAACTGGAGCAAAAGCCATGGTAGACGACGGGCTCTATGGTAAGCACAAGATCCCCGTGCCGGATTTTGTGCTTGGTCAGCATGTCATGGCGATGCGGGCGGGAACCGTAGGAACAAAGGCGGGAACTATCATGGCTGGCGCGGATAGTATGAAAATCACGCTGTCTGGGCTTGGTGGCCACGGTTCGCAAGTGAGTAGTCCCAGTGCTGAATCCTGCGGCCCGGATGCGAGACCTGACTTGTTGCTTACAGCCTCACCGGACGGTCGACCCTGCTGTCATGGCGGCTCATGTGGTGGTGCGTCTCCAGTCAATCGTCAGCAGGGAGATCAACCCAAGCGACATTTCCGTCGTCACAGTCGGCAGCCTGCACGCTGGCCAGACGGAAAATGTCATTGCAGACTCGGCGGAAATCGGCCTCGACATCCGCAGCGTCAGGCCGGAGACGCGCGAGAAGCTCCTGGCCTCCGTCAGGCGGGTGGTGGAAGCCGAATGCGCGGCCAGCGGGGCGACGGCCGCCCCGGTGTTCAAAATGACTCGGCGTCTGCCAGTCACGGTGAACGACGAGTCGATGACGGCGGCGCTCGTCGCCGGTTTCAAAGGGCATTTCGGCAACGACTTTGACCCAAACATCACGGCGACCACAATCTCGGAGGACTTTTCGGTCCTCGCGACGTCCCAGGGCAAGCCTTGCGCTTTCTGGCACTGGGGTGGAATAGAAGCAGGGCTATGGGATCAGAAGTTGGAGCAGGGGAAGTTGGAGGAAATCCCGGCAAACCACACAGCAAGGTTTGCGCCAGTCATACAGCCTACGCTGAAGACGGGCATTGATGCTCTTTGCATTGCTGCTCTGACATTCTTCAAGAAGAGTGTGTAACCGTCGATCACCTGATTACTCCAACCCACGTTGGCGAATCTCCAAATCAAAGAATCCAAACACAGGATTGTGAACATAACCCCCCCCCCGGTAGCTTCTCATCTTTCAGATATAACGATAGTCTCTAGCCTGTATTGATCAGTTCAGAGCTAGAGCCACTGCTGATGACCGTATATTAGCTTTACTACCTCCTATTGGATCAATTTTCTGCATTAACACGAACTAAGCCCATCTTGCCGGGAGGCGTTCCCCGCTCAGTACCCCGGAAAATCCTGCCAGGGCAGAGTTTCTGGGGTTGCGGGATCGCCGTCAGCCGAGCCCCCCCCCCCCCCCCAACAAATCCTCGGAAATGGCATTTCCGATTCCGCCCTCTCTTTTTCGACCTCTTCATCGTTCGGTTTTCGTTCAGTGGGGTGCCGCTCGAGGAAGCAGGCCGGAAGCAGCGAATTCAAGACCGGAAACAAGCCGCAAGCTTAGAGACTCGTTCATTTTCTCCACGTCTGTGTAGAACATGGATTCTGCAGATTCCCCCAACTCTCGTGCAGGGCCGAGATCCGGGTCTCCCGGGTCCCAGAGCGGAGCTCCACCCACCCCCAAGCCGCGGACGACTCGTGGAAAGTACACTTCCAAAGCTTGGTGAGACGCCTTTTGTGGTTCTAGCGTCGTTGCTGTCAACACTGACATCTACATCTGCGTGCAGTTTTGAGTGCAGGAAGAGGAAAAGCAAGTGCAATGGGAAGACTCCCTGTCTGCGCTGCGCGCGCCAGGCCTTGACCTGTGAGGCTCCCTGACGCCATTCGTCCCGGCCGATTTTGACAACTCAAGGCGCTTACCCTGCTTCGAAGAAGACTCCAAAGGGCCGAGCAAGCAATGCGTGAGTTGAGTCCTCGTCTCGGAAGGCTTTGGTATCAGCATTGCTCATGGACCCAGCGAGGCCGATGCCCAAGCCCTTCGGACTCTGAGAGATCAAGTAGCTTCTCTTCAAGGGGGCTTGGACTTGTTGCGCCGGCAATCTCAGCAACCCTCGGAAACGCAGCCAAGTCCGCTGGCGTTTGAACAAGCCTCTTCTGCCGCCCCAAGCAACAGCGGGCCGGCGGCTCCGGCACTCTATCCGAACCCGGTTGTTGCCAATGTCGAATCCTCCGCCGAAGAGGACAGCTGCCAGCCGTCGGCTAGTTATACCTTCAACATCAGCCTTGCCCGGACTCATCTCCGCGCACGAGGTATCGGCACCACCGACGCGGACCCTGGCGGGGTGTCTGCGTCTGTCAACCCAACTCGGCCGTCTTCTCCTTGGATACAGACCGCCTTCGGCCTGGATACCGGGTCGATAGACCCTCTGTGGCTCATCAACGAGGAGGAGGCCGTGCGATTGTGCAACGTCTACGAAGAAGAAATAGGGATACAGTATCCCTTCCTGGACATTCAGCGGCTCATCACACAGGTGCGAAACCTCTATCGTGCAATGAACAGTGGTTCCCGGCTTGGTTTCGCCTTTGCCGCGATCCCAGGTCCGGCTATAATCGACCCCCAGGACCTGAGTTTGGTCAAGATGGTGCTGTCTACAGCCTTGACCGTCGAGGCGGGGGGCTCCAGCCAGCTTGGGAAATCACTGTTTCTCGACGTAAGGAAGTCGTCGAACAATGTGTTGTGGGAATCGGCCAACGTCAAGTCCACGATGTTGTTCATCTTATTGGTACCCACCCCTTTGGGCAAAAGCGGATTACACACGGTCGTGCTCACTGTTTATACACAGGCCGTCTACAGCTTCATGACAGGCGATGATCTGCAAGCTTGGAGACTCGTGGGCGTCGTTGCGCGGTGGTGTTTGGAAATGGGCCTCCACCAGTCCGCAGTCATAAACAAGACATTCAAAGAAGCTAAAGAACGTGAGATGGCGGTGAGGCTCTTTTGGTGCGTTTACACACTGGATCGCAGGTGGGGGTTTGGGGCAGGTCTGCCATTCGTTATACATGATTTAGACCAGCGATTGCCCGAACCGGTGAGTCTGCCGCGCGACCATTTACTTTATTGATGCATGGTTCTAGAGGCTAAGAGCCTCTTATAGGATGAAGGAGTCCCTTATCTAAAGGCCATGGTTGAGTACAGCCGCATTGGCGATAAGGTCTGGGCAACGTCATACAACTCTGCTCGAGCGACTGGCGCTGCTCGTGACGACGAGGTCTCGTACATCCTTTACCGGATAGATCGGTGGTCTGAAGATCTCCCGAAAGACCTCAAGCTCTGTCCGCAGCAGAACACAACCAGTCCAGCACCGGTATTACCTCGTGGTCTTGGGCGACTCCAACTTCTGCTTCATTTGAGGGCCAACCAAATGAAGATCCTCCTCCTCCAGCCGTTCCTCCATTCGACAACCAGCCTCCAGGCCAACCGATCCAAAGTTCAATCGCTCATCAATCTCGCCAAGGACACCATTCGAAGGCTGGACGCTCTCAACCGGTCTACAGATATCTATCAGAACCAGCAGATGTGCTTCAACCACTTTTTGGTTTCCGCGCTCGGGGTCATCTTCTTGGTCGTCGCACTCGCGCCGGCGGAACACGCCGCGTCCGTCCGCGACGAGTTCCACGTCGCACTGGACCTGGTTCGCGGCCTCGGCGCGAGGTCGTACGTATCGAGCAGGCTTTGGAGGAGGATCAGCGACCTGCGGCTCGCCTGGAAGAGGCTGGGACTGAACGCTCCCCATTCCAGAGGGAGCAGGGAGGCCAGCGTGCAGTTCCGCGCGCTCGCGACGCCCTCGACGTCTGCCGGCGGCGCCAACACCTCGCCAAGGGGTGGGCAAACGGGCATGGACGATACCTTTCGGGGCTCGGAGGTAGTCGAATGGCCTCAAAGCCAAGAGGAGCCTTTCACGGAGGCTCAAATCACACAAGAGCTGAATGACTTTTTCAGCTCCATGGACAGCGAAATGGGTTACGGCGCTTCGCTGACGGGTTTTGCTTTTGGAGAAGGTCCCGATTCTGCCCAAAGCCCGCGTGATGGCGTTCTTTTGCCAAACCTGAACGCCTCTGCAATGGACGTTTCGCATTTGTTTGTAGATATGCTTTAGTCATAGGTGCGAGGCAGACCAAGATCCCCCTGTGTGATATTTTGGTCCCTTGGGCAGAAACTAACAAGACAACATGGCAACTTATGGGCAGCATGATTACTGGATTGCAGATAACGAGACCGATTAACCAATCGACTCCTCTAAAGCCCATTGAATCATTACCGTGAAAGTCAAACTTGGGCG
Source organism: Colletotrichum falcatum (assembly GCA_019425465.1). Classification (NCBI taxonomy): domain Eukaryota; kingdom Fungi; phylum Ascomycota; class Sordariomycetes; order Glomerellales; family Glomerellaceae; genus Colletotrichum; species Colletotrichum falcatum. The sequence continues at coordinate 117,428 of SWKJ01000125.1, read as the reverse complement.
GTTTTAGGGAGGGTATTCACTAGCTTGGCACTTACGCGCATGGCCAGGTCACGAAGTCGTGTGGGCAACGGCGAAATACACGTTCTCCTACAAACAAACATACATACACCGACCGGGCGAGTCACACGAACTGAGGTGAGAAATTCCCTAGCAAGCGCACCAGCCACCCTTGTGCTCATCATTGTGTCAGCCGGCAATCGTACCCGTGGAATCAACGTCATAGGGTGACGATGTTGGGATAGGTGGAACCGTGCCGCGGAATCTGGAAATGCAGTTCCGTCGAAAAAAAGGAGATCAAACCAGTAGCATTGACGCTCAAGCAATCGTCAAAACGCGGGGAACCGGGTAGTACAAATAACATGATTTCCGCCCAATGAGCACATCCAACTTATAAATAAAGACACTCGTCAGCCCGCGGTTTACCGTTTTCCCTGACACGTCGGTCTGTGCGGAGACCCGATTACTGTTGCCAACATGTTTGTCGTCGAGCTGAGCCAGAGTCTTGCTCTCGGGGCGACTCACCGCCCTCTCGAGTTCTTTCTCGAGTTTGGCGCCCTGGCCGTCTTCTTTTATTTCCTTGCCAACGAGGTAGTGCGGCTCAGGGCCCGGTTGCCCGGCTGGCACGGTCCGAAAGGGCTGCCCGTCGTCGGGAATCTGCGCCAGCTGGGCGGGAACGCCTCTCAAAAGTACCGGGAATGGGCCAAGGAGTTTGGTCCCGTATACCAGGTTCAGCTCGGCAACCTGCCGGTTCTGGTTGTCAACACTGCTGCCGCCGCCAAAGTCATGTTCGGGAACAACTCCCAAGCAACTGCGTCTCGCCCTGAGCTGTACACTTTTCACAAGGTCTGAGCCACGATCCGCTTGGGATTGAAAAAAGACCGCCGTTGTTGTTGACACCAGACAAGATAGTCGCGAATACTGCCGGCACCACAATCGGCACGTCCCCGTACAACGAGTCCCTCAAGAGAAGGAGAAAGGGTGCGGCATCTGCCCTTAACCGGCCTTCCATCGAGACGTACATTCCTCACCTGGACTTGGAGACGAGAGACTTTCTCAAAGATGCTCTCGGCTACGGCAAAGCAGGGGCTCTGGCAATCGACCCGTTGCCCCTGGTCCAAAGACTCAGTCTTTCCCTGGCTGTGACGCTCAACTGGGGCGCGAGATTCCCGAGCCACGACGACGGGCTGTTCAAGGAGATCATTACGGTCGAGGGCGAAATCAGCCGCACCAGAAGCGTCACCGACAACGTGCAGGACTACATTCCCTTGCTGAGGCTGAACCCCTTCTCTCCCGGAAAACGCAACGCCTTGGAGATGAGGTCCCGGCGGGACAAGTACCTGTCCAAGCTGAACGGCGACCTCGAGGAGAAGATGCGCAGCGGGACCCACGAGCCCTGCATCCAGGCGAACGTCATGCTCGACGAAGAAGCGAAGCTCAACAGCGTCGAGCTGACGTCGATCAGCCTGACGATGCTGTCGGCCGGGTTCGAAACGTTCACGGCGGTCTCGTCGTGGGGTATCGCTTTCCTGGCCACGCACCCCGAGGTCCAGCAGAGGGCTTTTGACGCCATTCGGGAAACCTACGACGAGACGAACCCCCTTTGTGATGCCTATGATGACCAGACGATCCCTTATATCCGCGCCCTCGTCCGCGAGTGCCTAAGGTACGGTCGTGCGCGGTGAAACGGGACAGGTTGTGTGGGACTGACGGCGGCTTCGGCACATAGATACTTTACGGTCCTCCGGCTCTCGCTGCCTCGTTCGACAAACAAGGAATTCGTCTATGAGGGCAGGCTCGTTCCCAAGGGCACAATGGTGTTCCTCAACTCCTGGGCCTGCAACATGGGTCGGGCCACCCTCTGACTTTTTTTTTCTTCTTCTCTTACGCAGGCAAACGGTGCTGACTTGTCATTGGCAGACGAAGAGGTGTGGCACGACGGCGAGGTCTTCCGCCCCGAGCGCTGGCTGGAGAACCCCGAGGCCCCCATGTTCACGTACGGAATGGGCTACCGCATGTGCGCCGGAACCATGCTGGCCAACCGCGAGCTGTACATCACCTTCCTCCGCATGGTGGCCAGCTTCGAGCTGTCCTCGACGGCCGAGATCGACACGGACCCCGTCACCGGAGCCGCCGATCTGACGAACTTGATCATCACGCCGGCGCGTTACAAGGTCACCTTCACGCCCCGTGACGAAACGGCGCTGAGGGCGTCGTTGGACGCCGAGAGTGCGCACTGAAGCCTCGCCGGTCGTCCAACTGGGCAAACAAAAAAAAAAGAAAGAAGAAAGAAAGAAACCCGAGTTCGTAAGTGCGTTGCGGCGTCAGGCACGTATGTCCCCCCTACTAGCAGTGTATGTGTCTTTGCGCCCTGGTCAAGACCTCGGTGCCCTTCTCAATGGGGGCAGAAACCAAGAGTGCAAAGTTTGGCAGCGAAAACCGGCCTTGCAGAAGGGGAAGAAAAAGGAAACCGAACTTGATTGAGGGTGTCAAAAAAAAGAGTTGCAAAAGGGGGCAAAAGTTTCCGAAACCGAGAATCGAACTCGGGGCTATGCCTAACCTCTCCATGAGATGAGAGGGCATCATGTTGGCCACTACACCATATCGGATGGCACTTGATTTGCTGATGCGAATACCCGTCCAAGAGAAATATCTAAAGGTCCCTACGCAAACATGAAGTGGTGGGAGTCGAATGGGGCCGACTGAAAAATTCCTCTGTTGCTGTGGGACGGTGGGTCAGACTCGTCAAATTTGTCACGAAAGACGAGGCACGGAGAGGTGCATGGAATATCGGTGTATTGTATGTCCAAGGAGCTGTGCATTAGTCTAATCCGACCGAGTTCAAGTCCCCCAAGACTCCTTTGTAGTGACGTAATGCTGTTCAAGCCTGTCTCGACGGTTGACGCATGAATTTCTTGATTCATGCCCCGTGCTGCCGGATGCAAATGCTGCCTCGAGCTCCATCTCATCGCTTGTGATAGAATTTCCTCCGTGCAAGTCGTGTAAGACGACCGACGCACTGTCACGGCAACCCCCGCCCCCTCCTACGAGATGGGCGGCTGCGTTGAGCATGAGATTGCCCGCCTCGTCTGCGTAGGCCTCGAGAATCAAAGTGATGTCGGGGGTGCCGCGGGGTGCTGGCGGGATGCAATCCAGTCTGAGGACGGCCGCCTCGTCGTTCTTCCTGACCTCGGGAAGCTCGCCTTGGAAAACCGAAATGACGACGGTCGACTGGCCGTCTACTGTCGTGGTGAGGTTCAGGACCTTGCCGGCCGGCAGCGTTGTCCACCGTCGGAAAGCCCGCAAAGACCCTCCCCCGATGGTCTCGACGCTTACAGTTCTTGCTTGTAGAGAGAAGTTCCCGACGACATCTGCGTGTCGCCCATGCCCGGCAAGGATGTCGGCTAGGACGGCGGCGCCGTACGTGACGAATTCGTCGTGGTCCAAGGTGCCAGACACCAGGTCAAAACCCTCTTGATCGTCCCAGCCCACGGCGCGTCTCCCGTCGAAGAAGGATTCTATCACGGAGCGAACCTGTTGATCCCGCGTGTATTCACCCGTGACCACGAGGCGAGCAACGTCCGTCCGCGACAGGTTGGCCTCACGGATGGCCCTGTCGACGCATTCCAGTGTCCGCTCGAAGAGGGCCAACTCGGCTGGGCCGAAGTGGTAGGCGCCTGCAGATTGCTTTCTCTCGACGGCTCGTCGTATCTTGTCGCCAAGCTCAGGGTCGGTGACTGCAGCGCGAAGGTCAAAGACTCCCATGTCTACCTCGGCAATGGTGACTTCGAACTGAGCTCTTCCCAGTTGGTAAAAGACGACGTGGGCGGATTCGTCTTCCAGCTTGTCTATGCCGTATCCGAGTCCGACGGCGGCGTATGCGCTCATTGTTCGCACGACGTCCAAGCCGGCGGACGCTCCAGCATTTCCCACGATGCTGCGGTCGTTCTCGCTGTAGTGCGCTGGAACGGCTACAACTGCAGAGGCGACGGCCTGCTGTGCCCAAGTCTCGGCAATTCCCTTGAGTTTGCGCAAGATTTCTGACAAGGCCTCTCGAGATAAGTGACCTTGGCGGAGGCCATGGCTTGGGTCATCTGACGGGCCGGGGTTCTCGATGACGGCGTGCATGAAATAATCGGGTTCGGCCATTTCGCAGATCATGTATCTCCTCAAAAGTCAGCCAAGCCTTGTGAGAGCTCTGGCCCTCGCGGACCTTACTCGATGTTGAACAGTGCGTTTGAAAGAGTCGGATTAGAATATGGGTGGTGTCGCGATGCCTTCACGGCATCGGGCAGCCTTGCTGACTTTCGCGGGTGCCAGAATATCTAATAGTCCAGCCCCACACGGCGGTCCCCACATATAGAGTACATATATCTACGTATTAGGTTCGCCCTTTACACACAAAGAAAGATAAGCCGTTTTCTCATATCTATTCTTACCTAAAGGTTAACCCTACGATAGTTATAAGCCTAGCTTATACTATAACCCTTAAACTATTATCCTAGAAATAAACTTTAGATCTAAGAAGCTCTCTTAAATAAACCTATTTACTTTACCTCTTTCTCTCTTATTCTACTATAATAATATCTCTTAAAACCTTAATTATAATAAATACTATATAAAAGCTTAAGTTATAAAGTAACTAGCCTATATAGTATCTATAACTACGCCTTAAAGCTAAGTTTAAATATATCTAGGTTTTTATAGACCTAGATAGCTTACCTCTTAATAATAATAAAGAACCTATATTTCTAGATAGTATTTTAAATACCTAAGCCTTATTAACTATTAATAAATTTATTACTTAAGAAAATAATAAATAAAGTATATAAAATAAATAAAAGTACCTTAATAACTATAAACCTTAATTATTAATAAAGGATTTAAATATATATTTTACTTATTAAGTATACTTTTTAATAACTATAGCTAAAAAAATAATTTATAAGTAATATAAAAAAGCCTATAACTTTATTAAATTATAAGTAAAAAATACTATTATAAATATAATTCTTATCCTTACTTAAATAGAGGTACTTACTATAAGGTAAATGTCTCTTTACTTAATTCTATAAATTCTTAAATAATAATATACTATAAGTAACTTTTTTTAATAAATAATAACTTAAGAAAAGTATTAGGTTATTTTTAATAAAGCTACCTCTTTAATTAACCTAGGTACCTAGCTAATAGAATAAAGAGTAACCTACTTATATATATTAATACTTAATATACCTAAAGTTTATAGTACCCTTATATTTAAAACCTTCTTAAGAGTAGTCTCTTATTAAATTACTCCCTCCTAGGTAACTAAGGAACTCTTAGATATTATCTAAAGTAAAATAAAGGGTTACCTAGTAAAAAACCTTAATTTTTATATAAGCCTACTTACTACTATTCTATAAGAAGATTTATTTATAGTAAAACACTAAAGATAGGCCTATAGGATCTATATAACCCTTATAGGTTATTCCCTATTAAGAAATAAAAATAAACCTAATTATTCCTTATTTAAGGATATATATAACTTATACCTATATATATATAACTACTATTAGTCTCTACTTAAATATAAAGCTATTAAGAAAGCCTTTACTAGTAAGTCTATAAAATTTATAATAGTTACCTATAACTATATATAGTAAATTTATAACTAAATTAATAATATAAAATATAAAAACCTCTAGGTTAAACTTACTTATAAAGGCTAGTTAAAGGTAGTCCTCTTAACTTAAAGAAAAAAAAAATAATATAAATAATATAACTTTATACTAAAATAATAAAAGTAAATTAAAAAATAAAAATAAAGATTTAAAGGCTATAAGTAACTATAAATCTAAGTTAAACCTCTTATCTAAGGTTATTACTTATATTATTAACCCTACTTTACTTTACCCTTTTAAGGATAAAGTTATACTAAGTATATAATTATATAAGGTCTTTATTACCTCCTATATAATACTATATATACTTTTTTATAGTATAGTCTTTAATAACTATAGTACTATATACTTAGTTAATAATATATTATTACTAAAACTAAGTATAGTAGTAGTAGTAAATAAAGATAAATAATATATTAAGTCTAGTATAACTTTATACTTTATACTAGTAAAGGGTAAATAAGTATTTAAAAATACTCTTTAAACCTAAAATAGTATAATAATAGACCTTACGCTTAAAGACGTTATATATATAAAAAACTTTTATATAAATATTATTTTTAAAGTACTCCTCTAATTAATAGAAATTTAGTATTCTAGTTTAAATAATACCCTCTACTTTAGTAAATATAATAATAGTTTTATAGTTAGGTAGCTAAAGAAAAAAGTAAATATTACCTTCTTTAAATATAAGCCCTATTTTAACTATAACCTTCCTAAATAAATTTAAATAAATAATATAGCCTTAGTTAATTTTAATATAACCCCTTTACTTAACTTAAAGAAATTATAAAGACCTTTATACTATAAAAAGCTACCTAGGGATAATAACCTATAGATTTAGTATCTCTAAGGTAGCTACTTAAGACTAAATATACTTTAGTACTTAGTCTTTAACGTAAGGGGAGTATAAATAAAAATACATAAAAGACTTAAATATTTATATTACTAAATAATATATATATAAAAGGTTATCTCTTAAAGGTATTTAAAAAGAAGGTTATTTTACCTATACTATAGGTGTCACAAGCATAGATAGACAACACCGTAGATACCCACTGGGAGATCCACCTCCCAGAGGAGTATATATACGGCACCCTTGGGTATCTTTGCTCAAGGGCCAAGTTCTCTAGAATTAACCTTGTTATACCTACGTTTTGCTATTGCTTGTGTCATTTGTTCATCGCCTGCTTATTCGCCTCGTCGTTCATCGCTTTGCTCGTCTAACTCTGCTCTTTCGCCGCGTCTCTTCACGTCGCTGCCGCCCTTCTAGGTCAGCAGCTCCCACAGCCCATTTGCCCTGTCAGATCCGGAACGGCTGCCAGGAGGGCTGTGTCAAGTGGTAGCACAACCTCTCGATACGGCCTCTAGAAAAATTTTTCTTCGCCCGACCTCGGCGAAGATACACGTTCACCCCGACAAGAGAGCAAGCCGCAAGATAGCCCATGGGCTTGCCAAAACGGCTCCGGCCTAGCCAAATCAAGGATTTACGGCGACTTCAGACGCTCGTTGATCAGTCGCCGGACCTGCCAATCTTTCAGCAACTACCATCACACTTCTTCAAGGATCTACGACTCCTTTGCACGGTTGAATTTGACGGCGACTTACCTTATTTCTCCCACAACAACTGGGAATACTCGAACGATATCATCGGAGACCCAGAGATTGACCCGCATTGGGGGAAATCCATCCTCAGCACCGCAAAGCGTATCGTCGCGGCTGCGCGCCAAATACCTGAATTTGCCTCGCGACTTCATCTCGACGACCCAAACGACCCCATACCCCTCTCGCGAACAAATTCGCAGACCTCCCAATCGTCAAACACCCCGTCTACACCGCCAAGAGACCCCGAGGCAGCGCAGCCCGACCCACCACAGAAACCGCGCGCCCAGCGTCCTCACTCCTCGACCATGAGTTATCAGAGAGGTGACACGGTCACCGCTGGCCCTTCGGCGGACCCGTCGATGGAATACGGAGGAATCTCATCGAAAGGAAAAGGCGTGGAGACGCCCGACCCACCCGCGCAAATACTCCAGCCCGCCGCGCAGCGACCCCTGCATCCTCAAACAGGGCCTCAGCTAGCTACGTCTGCGACGGCGTATTCTCCCCCTCAGTGGGACAACCAGCGACCACACCGCCAATTTCCCATCCACAGGGGCCACAGCTCACAGATAACACTCCTTCGGATAGGACGATCCGACATGCCCAACAAGGCGCGCAGGTAGCGCCCGCCCCTTCGACGAACCCAACGACGTGGACGGGTCATCCAACCCCGTCAGCGGGTTCGTCACCGGCTGCAACACACCTCTACCAATCGCCTTCCCCGCCGGCAGCCCCGGCGACGACCTTCGAAGGAATGGCCTCGCAATTTGTTTCGGCAATTATGGCTGCGTTGCAACAGAACGCCCCTCGCCAGGGTAGCAACGCCCCCCCAGCGCTGTACTCCACCCCAATACCCTCAGTCGGCATCTTCTGGCCAAATGCGGACGTGAAAAAGTACGGCAGTGATCCCATCTTTCACGACCACCACGCAACGTATTACCGTGATGTCGACCTTTGGATTGGTACGATAGACGCGCTGCTTTACAGCGGCAACGCGCAGGCCATCGTCCTAAAGAGTTTATCCCAGTACCTTCGCGGAAGTGCCCGAAACTGGTGGGACTTTCACCTCACTGAACAAGACCGCCAGATATTAGTCTCGAAGAACTGGAGCACTACGGCGGAGCGCTTTCGACAGCGTTTTGGGCCAACGTTAGCAGAGGCAGAAAAGTGGTTTCGAGAGAATCACTTCTCTATGGATAAGGTCGTCGGGCAGGCAGACATCCGCGCATTCGCTCAGGACTGCTTCAAGCACTCCCGCGCCTGGGGAGATAGGACAGCCCGCCAGTGGCTTACGCGCTTTTATAACAACCTTGCCCCGCAGCTCCGTCAATTTCTCCACGAGCCCCGAGAAACTGACTCCTTGGACTCCTTCATCACCCTAGCGGAGGAGCGCCGTAAGGCGCTGCGAGACGCTGCTCACATCCCAAGGCAGAACCACGTGAACAACATCTACCCCCAGCTGGATTACCCGGTCTCACAGCTGCCGTCAGCCGCGTACTGGGTAAATGACCCCAATATTCCCCAGAATGCCCTCACTCCATGGACTGGAGGGGCGTGCCGGCAGGCCCCCTTCAGACCCATGGACCGTAGCCCCTCATCCTGCCCCCGCGACAGAGCCCGCGCCCTCCAGTGATGTCTTCTACAGTGACAACGGCCCAACGGGGACTAACACGTCCTCCACGGGCAGCGACTCCGCCTACTGGGGAAACCCTAATTGGCGTAACCAGCGCGCCCGTCAGGATTTCACAGCAGGAGGCCGCGGTGGCAGACAGAGCAATTTTCGCCACAACCAGCGAGATTACTCTCGCGTGGACGACTCTTTCCGTAAGTCGAGGGATCGACGGCCATGGCCAACAAATTCACGGGGCAAAGGATGGAGACGCAACGCGAGATTTACTCGCCGACGTCCGGATGGCAAGGAAGACGTCCATGTGGTCTGGGAGGATGAGCCGAATGTCCATTTCGTTATCGATAGTCTCGTGGACGTGGGGTACGTTCTCGAGGACACCAACGAGGTCAACGTAGAGCCAGGGGACACTGTAAACTTTATCCTAAACCCTACGCCTACCATGCCTCACCAAGAGTCAGTCTCTTGTGCGCCTCCCCCACCTCCTGTAGAGGAATACACACCTCGCTGGGACGAGGTTGAGGAGTACCTCGCTCAGGCCGCGCATTCGAACGAGCCTGCCGTGACGCTGCTTGACAGAACCACGAGTGAAGAATGCCCAGCTGAGACCGATCCCCCAGCTGTCTCCTCTCCACCCACGGAGACAGCAAACTTCACCTTTCAGCCGGAGGAGGTTATCGAGGCGGTAGTTAAGCATGACAAGAAAAAGAATCGCCGCAAGCGTACATATCTTAAGATACGTATCCGCGCCGATGAAAACTCCGCAGACGCAATGGTCTGCGTAGATACAGGCGCCTCTATACTCCTCGCTGAGAGAGACTGGGTTACCAGATTCGCTAAAAATCCGCGCTTTTCACCCATAGAGCCGCGTAGTGTTAGCGCAGTCGGCTCGTCTTTCTCAATGACAGAGGAGGTTACTTTCGATTTCTACGTGGCCGGCACAGTAAAAGACATCCCCATCAAGATGCATACCACGGTTACTGCGGGAGTAGTCGACCGGTTGCCAGCAGGATTGCTTCTAGGCACACCCTTTTGTGACGACCACGGTCTCGTGGTGGACTTTAACAAGAGGTCTATCCTTTTCAAGTCGGCACATAATATCTCAGTGCCAGCCTCGATCGAAAATCGCTTTCCAGTCTTGCGCAAGGTCACCGCCCAGCACACCGCCATCATTCCTCCGGGCAAGATTCACAGGATTCCCGTTAACTTTATCGATTTGCCCGAAAGGGTCACCGACGATGGGAAACCCTTGCCACAGAGAATGTTTTCCGAACACGCGTACGTGCTGGACGGACTCATCGATCACAGGTCAGAGAAACTGGTGCCAGTTTTTAACCCGACGAACTTCCCCGTTACAATCAAAAAGGGCACCAAGGTCGCGCGAATCGCACCCTCGCACGCGGACGACGCGATGATGGCCATCACCGAGGACCAGCTAGAGCGAATAGCCCGGACCGGTGGCAACAGCCTCTTTGACCTATCAGAGGAAGTGGTGAATCACGTCGTTGCGACCGAGGATGCCGCCTTTCAGGCCGAGGAGGATAACGGTCAAGACCCAGAAGCCGCGCCCAGAGACGTGCCGAGTTACGGCATATCCAAGCCGGATTCCTACCCAACTATTAAGAATCGCCACGGGGTAGAGATTTGCGCGGACAATCCCGAATACGCCGTGAAACTACAGGCTCTGCTCGACAAATACGACATCTATCACAACCGCGGCATGATTCCAATACCGGACGAGGACAAGATGCGTATCGACCTACTCGACGGATGGCAAAATCAGAAACACAATATCCGCGTCTATCCACTTGGACTCGAAGACAGAGAGGTCCTTGACAACCAGCACGAGGAACAGCACAAGAATGGGAAAATCGGTTGGCAGCAGCGCCCAGCGCCAATTGCTTGCCCTGTTTTCGTCGTGTGGAAACACAAGGAGGACGGGACAAAGTACCGCGGGCGCGTAGTGGTCGACATGAGGCCCCTCAACAAGGCAGCGTCACCAGACGTGTACCCTTTGCCAGACCAAGACGACATTATCGGTAGTCTAAGAGGCAAGAAGAGGATGACGATGTTCGACGCGTCAGGGTTCTTTCACCAGCTTGGCGTGTATCCCCCCACCGCGACCGCATGGTTATGATTAGTCCGCGAGGACTCGAATACTCTAACGTGGTCCTTATGGGTTTTAAGAACGCGCCAGCGTACGCCCAGCGCTTTATGGACCGACTGTTCTTCCCGTACCGGCACTTTGTACGGGCGTATATCGACGACATCGTCATCTTTAGCGACTCAGACGAGGAGCACCTCCAGCACCTTGAAACGGTCCTCGAGATCCTCGATAAGCACCGAATCCACATTAACGCGACAAAGTCGTTTGTGGGCTTCCCCTCGGTGAAACTTCTCGGCTGGGTCGTTGACGGCGAAGGAGTACGCAAAACAGACGATCGCATTCGCGCCTTTCAACGCCTCACTTTCCCTCGTAGCCTCCGCGACCTCGAAATGTATCTCGGTATGGGCGGTTGGTTACGCGCCGGATTACCCTGGTTTGACGTAATCGCCCAGCCGCTGACGGACCGCAAGACCCGTCTAGTGGCCCAGCTACGCGACAAGCAAGTGTTGAAACCCGGGGCATCACGACAAACCCGTGCTAAGGTGGTAGCAAAGGAGAGTTTCGAACCAACGCCAGAAGAACTCGACGCATGGCGTTCCCTCCAAGAGAAACTCTGCGAACAGGTCGTCAGGCATCACCATGACCCCGAGAAACCCCTCTTCTTTAAAATCGACGCCTGCATCACGGGATTTGGGTTAATGGTCTTTCAGCTTGACTGTGACTGGGACGGCGAGCAGATACCCGGCATCGATATACCCAAGGAGCACGTTAAGCCAATACTTTTCTTATCCCGCTCTACCACGTCAGTAGAGAAACGCTATGGCGCCACTGAGGCAGAAGTGGCTGCGGTCGTCTGGGCCGTAAAAAAGCTCCGCAAGCTCGTCCAGTCTAACCGTCACGAAGTCAATATTCTCACAGACCACGCCGCCACAAAAGCCATCATCACCCATACGTCGCTACGAACCATGGATCTCGCCAAGGCCAATCTTAAGTTGGCAAACGCCGCTAACTACCTGTCCCAATTTCGGCTTAAGATTTTCCACGTTCCCGGGAAACTTAACGTGGTCCCCGATGCTCTATCCCGCTTGCCAGCGACAAGGCCCGACCTCGCCGAGTATTTTCCCCTCAAAGATGAGTTGGCGGACATCAACAGTGAAGACGAGGTTGAGGCAAATATTGAGACAGTTGCGTGGCATGCGGACGACGAAGTCCCCGCCGCGGGGAAGGCCACCGCGACCATAGTGCAGATTAGCGACGCCTTCGCGCAGGATATCGTAAAAGGATACTCGCGGGACAAACGGACGAAGGCGCTTCGAGACCACGTTCAGCGCATGTTGTCTTCTGGTCAGAAGTTTATTACTCCGGACATAGCCAGAGAATCTCAACGACAACCGCGTCAAAAAGACCGAAGGCCCCGCGAACCAATTCTCCCATGGGAAATCGACGATCGCGGACTCCTATATCACGTCAGCTCCGACGGCACCCGCCGACTCTATCTACCCCGACCAGCGTACAAGAAGGTCTTTGAGCTCGCTCACGACTCGAAGTTCCACTTTGGGGTTGACCGAATGCTGGCAGAATTACGCGGTATACACATTCGCGGGAAGAAAGGGTTAGTCCGCCAGTATGTCGCTCATTGCCCGGCGTGCCGCGAAAACCAGACAGACAGACAGAAGGCGGTTGGATCTCTGCAACCTATCGTAACGCCAGGGATCCCGTTTCACACGATCTCTATGGACTTCATCACCGATATGCCCGAAGTTAGCAGCAGCAACAGCTTTTGGGCGTTACCCGATTTCCCCGCGCTTAATTGCCTCTGTACCGTGACGTGTAAGTTCAGCAAGAAGGCCTTGCTGATACCCGGCCACACCACATACAAGGCCCATCACTGGGCTCGAGTATTGTTACGGACCCTCATGATGTGCGACTGGGGTCTGCCGAAGGAGATTATTAGCGACCGGGACCCGAAGTTCGTTTCCGACGTCTGGGGAGCAATTTTCAACGCCCTCAAGGTGAGGTTACTCATCTCAACCGCGTATCACCCTCAGACCGACGGTCAGAGCGAACGAACCAATCAAACGGTTGAGATCGCTGTTCGTTTTCACACGTATACGGACCCCGAGATACCATGGACGGATATGATCCCATCGCTGCAACACTCCCTCAACAACTCGCTGGCGGTCACTATCGGCCGGTCCCCAAACGAAGTGGTGCTTGGTTTTCGCCCGCGGACGGTGTTAGAGCACGTCAGTACCGACGATATGCCCACGGAATCGCTAGACGTCCTCCGACAGACGTACCAGGCCGAAGCGCTAGCCCTCATAGACGCAGCAGGCGTTATGCGGAAACAGCGATATGACGCCAAGCATCGTGACGTGAAATTCTCTGTGGGAGATAAAGTCTACCTTCGGCTGGGTAAAGGCTACTCTCTGCCCGGCAAACCCAAGAAGAAATGGTCACCGCAACGCGCTGGACCTTTCTTTGTTAAGAGAGTAGTTGGCCCAGGGGCATGTGAGATTGATTTGCCACAGAGCTGGAGAGTACACCCGGTCGTATCTACTACCCAGTTGTGGAAGACCGCGCAAGGAAAGGATCCTTTGACCGCGAAGAAACACCCCCGGAGCCCGTCGAGGTTGACGGCGCAGTTGAGTACGAGGTTGAAAGACTCGTGGATCGACGAATCACCTGGAGAAAGAAGCGACCTTCAGTTGAGTACCTCGTCAAGTGGAAGGGATACTCACCAGCTTCAAACACTTGGGAACCACGCGAGCACCTCGAGCCAAACGCCAGTCAGATAGTGAAAGACTACGATACTAAAAGCCCTATTGACTGGACCTCGGTGTACACAAAGAAACGCCAGAAGGGCACAGCGGTGCCGCAACACAAGTTCGCCGGGTTGTTACACGAAACCAAAGCGTAAATACCAGTCTCCCGAAAACAGCAACCCATAGGCCTTTCAACAACGCCCTTCATAGCAAATACTCTTTCTTTTATTTTTCTTTTATCTAACTACAGCACATCCATTGTAGGGTGTTTGTTCTCGAGGAGGAGGTTGTTCTGTCGCGGAAGGGCGCGTTACGCCTAAATATTTTCGCTCCTTCCCTCACTTTCACCTACAACTCATCCACCTGTTTTCCTCGCGTCACAACACAACCCTTCTTCTCACCCACAACAACACAACTTTCTTCCCTTGTCACTATACAACTATCCCTTTTCCCTTCATTCTCGCCGACTACAACGGTTACGCAGTGACTTATGTGGTCAATACGCCCATTGACGGTAGACACTTCTTTTCCTTTCTCAATTCCCACTTCTTTTCAGTATCGGCGGCATCCGCACGTCGACTCCGTTATCAGAAACCCGAGAAACCCGCCCAGATTCTCTCACGACCGGGGTATGTCTGACTTTCGAGACGACCCCTCAACGACGGCATTGAGGACTTCAACAACTACGATTTTGACCAGCACATCGACGTGATGGACACCGACGAGGAGCGTCTCCGTCCCGTCGCGGACTTCAACAACGGGGCTGTCCAGCAGCAGGGAGGTCAGGCTCAGGGCTTCACGCCTATCAACCCTCCCAGCCAGGACGATGCTGCCGCCGCGGAGACTGTCGAGCACACCGAGCAACAGCCCCGCGAGCAGGGCAACGACGCGATCACCAAATGGATCGACGAGAAGGATTGGCCCGACATTGACGACGACGATGTCACTGAACCCCCGTCGGAATTTGGAGGCGACAAGAATGACTACGTCGAACACCGCAAGGCCGTCAAAATCAACAATGAGAAGATCACTTTGCGCGAGCTCTGGCTCAAGGCTGACAAGGATGGCAAGAAGCGCATTGAGTTCGACGATTTCATTGTCAAACAGCGCGCCAAGTACAGCACCGGCGAGCCGCCCTCTCCCATCTCCAGCTGCTCTAACCTCAGCGACGACGAGGACGAGGATGACGGTGAGGAGGAGGAACCGAAGCCTACACCTGCCAAGGGCAAGGCCTCCGCCCCCAAGGCCCCAAGGGGTATTCCAACCCAGGAGACGGCTCTGCGTCGACTGGAGAAGGACTTCGCAGACTCCACCGACCGCGAGTTATACCGCGAGACTCGCCTCTGGATCGAGAAGTTTTACAAGGCTCGCGCCAAGGTTACCACGCGTACCTCGCTTTCTTCGGACGCAAACTTCCGCCGGGAGATCACCACGCCCATCCACAACGTCTACAGCGCTTTCGTGAAGAATAACGTGTATTCCCACCTTCTTCCCTCCCGTGCCGCCCTCATTGGAAGCGTCTACCTCCATCCGGAGGGTCACGTCAACAGTACTGTTACCGGCGTGCTGCTCAAGATCCAGCGCCTTGATCTTATCTCTATCCCAGAGATAAAGTACACCAACCTGCCGCACACCCAGCACCGCCAAATCGTTCAGCTCAACGACCGTATTCTGGACATGGAGGCCGCGGCTGATCGAGGACGCCAGATCATTCAGGATAACAAGGCGCTCGTCAAGAACAACAACAACCTTATCGGCCATGCCGCAGCCAAGGTTAGCGAACTCGAGCCTAAGGTCAGCCAGCTGGAGGAGAATTTCGCCATCCGCGATGAGCAGATGATTGCTGCCGGCGACCGAATTGTTGCCCTCGAAGCCAATTCGCACCGTCACGAGGTCGACGTCGACGCCCTTTACGAGAGGAAGACTGCGGAGGAGGTCGTCGCCGAGTTCAAGGCCAACGAACACCAGCAGCTTGTCGACGAAGTCCGCGCCCTCCGCGAGCAGGTTCGCGAGCTGACCGAGGCCCAGACCGGCAAGCGCGCTGCCCCCGCTGACGCTGCCAGCCCTCTGGCGAAGCGCCCCAAGACCGCCAACCCTTTTACGCCCCGCCGCGGTTAGACCTTCACCGCCGCGACCAGCTAGATGCACACTATCCTCGGCAACGTGGTACGTGTTGTTTCGTTAAAAACAACGCGGCAAGAGGGTTCTTCTTCGTCAAGCAAGGGTTATATACATGCTGAAGGATACAAGGGAATAAGATTTTCGTGTGGAGGGGGTCATGTCACAAGCATAGATAGACAACACCGTAGATACCCACTGGGAGATCCACCTCCCAGAGGAGTATATATACGGCACCCTTGGGTATCTTTGCTCAAGGGCCAAGTTCTCTAGAATTAACCTTGTTATACCTACGTTTTGCTATTGCTTGTGTCATTTGTTCATCGCCTGCTTATTCGCCTCGTCGTTCATCGCTTTGCTCGTCTAACTCTGCTCTTTCGCCGCGTCTCTTCACGTCGCTGCCGCCCTTCTAGGTCAGCAGCTCCCACAGCCCATTTGCCCTGTCAGATCCGGAACGGCTGCCAGGAGGGCTGTGTCAATAGGATCTCTTAGGACTTATTTAATTACCTTAAAGGCTTTAACTATAACTCTTAGCTTATAGTAATTAAAGATAAATATACTAAACACCTATTTAGTTTCCCTTAGGTTAATAAAACCTATAATAGTATCTTTAGAGTTCTTAAGATCTTTAAGTAGTAAGTAGTAAGATAATATAGCCTTACTTTATATAAAGTTTAATAAGATATAGATTACTCTATAATAGTAATTAATAGTAATACTAACTTTTAGCGCTAAGTACTAAAGGAAGATATTAAAATTAAAACTACTCCTCTATATATAAAGGAGCTAAATAGTAGTACTAAGTAGGCTAAGTAAGAGGTAATAATATATAGTATTAAAATACTATCTAGAGTAAACCTCCCCTATAAACTATAGGTTAAAGCTATAATAGTAAGTATTTACTTATATAATATTAGCCTATAGTAGTACTTTACTTAGCTATTACTAATTAAGAAAAAAAAAAGATAGTTTAAATAATATTTCTACTAGTAGTAACCTTACTATAAAGTAACCCTTAGGTAGAATTTATATCCTTAATAGGGGTAGCTCTATATATATAGGTACTAAGTATACCCTATTATAAAAGATAGAGAGAGAAACATAGGAAGGTAATACTTTAAGGTAAAACCCTAGGCCTATATTAGATACCTTATAGGCTACATTTAGAATACTTATAACCTATACTAAATTTAAGTCCCTTTACTTAACTAGGTTATTATTATAAAAAACATTATATTTAATAAATAACTTTTCTATATAAAGGATAATGTAAAATTAACTCTTATAAGTAATAAGGTATAATAAATAGTTACTAAGATTAGGGACCTTAGTATAAACTTTAACCTAGAGTTTTATATCCTAGGCCTTATAAAAGAGGTTAATATATAATTAATACTATAAGATAAAGACCTATTATAATAACTATTACTACCTACTCTTATACTAAGAATAGTAGTTATAAGTAAAGGTAAGCCTAAAGATAACGTTTTATAATAAATTTAGTAGAGAGGATAGTTATTAACCCCTAATCTATTACTAGGACCTAGGGATACCTAAGAATAGGTAATAAATATAATAATAGCTATACTAGACTAGCCCTAGGATAACAAAGTATAACTAGACTTAAGAGAAGTTAATTACTAAGAAAAAGTAATTAAGGATAAAATTATAGTCTATATAGATATACCCCTAAATAAGGGGGGTAAAATAATAAAAGAATTATTATATTTAGATCCTATATTTAAGAGCTATACTAACCTTAGGTAAAATTAGTATAAAAGTAACTAGGATAGACTAAGTAATATTACCTTAATATAATAGAGCTACTAAATATAAGGTCTTTTACTAAAAGACTAAGTAAATAAGCTAAAGAATATCTATATTATACTTAAAACTAGATAGGTAAAATAAAGATTAAATATATTCTTTAATACCTTCTTACTAGACAAAGAAAAGGTAATTATTAAGAACTAAACTAGCTACTAAACTCTTTATAGCTATATTTACGCTTTAATTATCTAACTAAAGTATATTTAAAAAGCGCTAAAACTAACTAATAAAAAATAACCTAATAACCTCCTACTACCTCTAAGTAATTAAAAGGGCTTCTTAGCTTTTCTTTAATCTATAAAAGACTTCTTTATAGAGGTAATAGTTATAGAGATATAGAAATTAAAATAGATAGGTATATAGAAAGTAGTAGATTAAAATAAAGTCTTAGAAACCCTAATCCTATTAAAATAGGTCTAAATATATAAATTAAACTAAGATAGCTTTCTTAACTAATATAAGGCGTATATTTATATAAGAGGGGATATATAAGAAAAATATCCTTTTAAGTAAATATATATAGCTATACTTATAGTATAAACCTTTTATATAGTAATAGTACTTATAGCTAAATTTAACCTTAAGATATACTAATTTAATATAGTTAATATATTTTTAAATACTAAATAAGGACTAAATAAACTACCTATTATTTATTACCTACTAAATAAGTTTAAGGTTTTAGGTAAAGTTATAAAGCTTAAATAAACTCTATATAGCTTTTATAATACCCCCCTTCTTTAATATAAGGAGTTTTCTAATATACTACTATATCTTAGTATAAAGCCTATAAGTAAAGACCTATACTTATTTTAAACTATAGACTAAAGAGTTATTTTTATTTTCTATATAGATAATATTTTTATCTTATATTATAAGGACTACACTAAAGTAGCTAAAAGTATAATAGATAATATTTAATTAATATATAAAGTTAAGGACTAAGGAGAAGTATAATAGTACTTAGGTATTAGAATTATCTATAACTAATTAAACTAAAAGATCTTTTTTACTTATAACTAATATCTTAAATAAATTACTAAGAAGTTTAACCTTATTAACTCTAGGGTACTAATAATTCTATTACTAACTACTATATTTATAAAAAATAATTTATAGGCTACCCTAGACTAAGTTAAGTAGTTCTAAGAGAAGATTAGATTAATCCTCTATACTATAATTATAATATAGCCTAACGTTATATATACCTATACTCTATTTTTTTATTTTCTAATAAACCTATTACTAGCCTATTATAAGGCTATAGACTAAGTTATTTAATATCTATATTATACTTAATACCTAGTAATATACTATAGTACCTTAGGGGGTATATAGATACTAATAATTATAAGTAATACCTTATTTACTAATAATAAAAAGATATAATAGTTATCCTAGGGCTATATTATTTTACTCTTTAGAAGACTTATCTAGTAAAAGGCTACTTATTAAAGCACTATAATAATATCTATAATAGAGGCTAAACTCTTAAGCCTAAAATATATTATAAAAAAAACTATTACCCTCTAGCGCCTCTATTATAACGTAAAATTAGAACTTAGAGATATATAGAAGATCTATTATAATAATAACTAGATAATTTACTTAGTTATAGGTAAAAAAGAATATATCTCTATATATCTTAGGTATATAGATATCTAGAATATATAGCTTAGGTAAAAATATACTAAATATATATTTAATGTTACCTATTTAGCTATAGATAAGATACTAATAGATAGCCTTACTAAGAGCCTTACTAGGGTAAAATTTAAATAATTTTACTTACTTTTTAATCTATAAAATATATAAATACTAATTATAGATATTAGAGAATAAAATTAGTAAAAAAATAATACCTAAAGGCTAATTAAAAATTCTATTTATACCTATAGGCTATTTTAAAAATATATATTTAGCCTATAAGCCTTTACTCTTATAGGAAGCCTAAGAATTAAAGTTTATTTAGTATACTTTAGCCCCTTAGAAGTACTATATACTAGTCTATTAAGATATAGAATATAAGTAGTAGCTCTAAGCTAGCTAACCTACTAAAGAAGCTTTTAATTAAGGACTAAAGTTTAACTATCTTAGCTTTATTTATAATAGTAATAGCTATACTAGAGGCTAAGATACCTCTTAATAGACCTATAATAGGGTAGTTTAGTGTAAGGTTACCTACTTAACTTAAAGGTTATAGTAATATAGGGCCTCCCTTACCTACTTTAGTATACTTCTATATTAAGACTTAAGGGTCCTCTAAATAGAGGGTTCCCTTAAAGTTAAGATAGCTTTATAATATATTAATTACTTAGCTAAAGTACTATATAAAAGTTAGTAATAAAGGGATAAAAAGTTTAAAGTTAACTTATACTTTAAGATATATTACCTTATTTTACTACTAAGAACTCCCTAGCTAAATAATAAAGCTTAATCCCCTTATAGATAATAAAGCACTAGGCTTTACTAGTAGTATACTACTTATACTTAAGGGACTAGCCTCCTATAGGTATATACTACCTAAAAAAACTACTACTCTTAACGCTAAGTATATAATAAAAACACTTAAAGTTATTCTTTTAGGTAGGCTTAAGGGTCCTAGTATAACCTTTTCCCTTTCTTCTCTCCTCTTCTTCCTTATCCTCCTCCCCCTCCTCCCCCTCCTACTCTATAATAAAAGTATTTAGCTTTAAAACTTAGGTTAATAATAAAGGTTAACTAAAAGACTAAGGGATAAATAAACCTATAAGGGAGCCCTTAAAGAAGCTATTAATAGTTAACTTTATTTAGGCCTAGGCGCTAAGGGAGGGGGGAGGTATATTATCCTTTTTATCCTTATTTATAGGTTCTCCCCTAGTACTAGTAGTTAAGTTAATAGGGGGTAATAACTATAAGCTACTAACGCTACTTAAAAACCTATTATTATTATTATTATTATTATTATTATTTTACTAAGGATAGTTAGTATTATTTAAAGAAAATAAAATAAAAAAAAAGGTAATATATATATTACTATTACTAAGACTACTACTACTATTACTATTATTACTACTACTATTACCTATAGTATCTAGGGTATTACTATTTACTTTATTATCTACTATAAAGTAAGTATACTTTACTAATTAAGCTATATATACTATAGTAGTATAAGTATACTTTATATTTTTAGAGAGTTAAGGTATTTATATATTAAATATTAGTATTATAAAGTTATTTTAAAAAGGGTATTTTTAAGATATATATATATATAAAAAAAAATAAAGGTATATTAATATATAGTTATAGTTATTAATAATAAAAAGAAAAAAAAAATCTATTTTATAAAGTAAAATATTAAACTAGCTAAAGTTAATAAAAAAAATAAAAACTTATAAGTTATTAAGCTAATTAAAGCCCTTAATTTTAGCTAAGTAATTATTAATTAAATCTTAACTTTTAAGGCCTTTATTCTCTTTAACTTAGTAGCTAAAAATAAGGTTATATAACACTATTTTTTTTATATTAATAAATCTAGGCTAAATAAATATAACCCTATTTATACCTTTTAGGTAATTTCTTTTATATATAGCTATCTTAGGCGTTAGACGCTTTAAAACTATTAATTACACCTAGGGGGGTGTATTATAATACCTTTACAGCATTAGGTAGCCTTACTAACTTTTATAGGTGCTAGAATATCTAATAGTCTAGCCCTACACAGTGGTCCCCACATATAGAGTACGTATATCTATGTATTAGGTTTACCCTTTACACACAAAGAAAGATAAGCCGTTTTCTTATGTCTATTCTCACCCAAAGGTTAACCCTACGACAGGTGGTTTGTTTTGTTGTCCGTTTTCATAACAGCATTGCCTGCGGTGTTTTGTATCAGATACCTGAGGTGATCGATCTCTCTTGGAAGAGAACTTACTATGCCCCGCAAAAGGGATCCTGATGGCGCCGCGCTGAATCTTGCCAACACTTGAGAATGAAGGCCCAATAGTCTTCAATGTTGATTCCCATTTGCCTTCAACCACCAGAGCTCCTTGACGGATCTGGGTAAACTCACAATTGCAATTATATGCCGCTGTTCTTGAGTATCTTGCCCAGAAGCTTCGGGAGTGACCGCCAAGCACGGCAACACGAGTATAATCACAGCGAGTGTTAGAAATAGTGTCTGGTTGCTGGCGAACATATTCTTGATTGAACCACGATGGACTGTCTCGGCTTACTCTCTGGGCTGGAGCCAAGTCGTGCCCTGAGACCTCGAGGCGTGAGAAATTGGACTGCTGCTCCGGGTTCCGAACAAGTATCTCAAAGCGAGACGGTAGGGTTTGATATCAGCGAGTCAGTGACTAACAACCTGCAACCTGTCGCTTAGGGATGCTGGCAGATGATTCGTTTCTCATTGACTGGCCCTCATTCATGACGCTTACCCATTTTTCAAAGCGTTATTCAAAAGTGAGATGATGCTTGAAGAGGTGTTTTGTTTACGGGATACCGGTTCGGCGGCTTAGTGAGCAACACAATAGAGCGATGTGACTAAGCACCACCCATGGTCAATACGTGTATGTAAAAGACAAGAAAGCTTAGTCAGAAGTATATAGTATTCAAACAAGACAACAAATTACAAGAAGTTATAGACCATTGTACCATTAGTACTGTGCCCGCAAGTGATAATCCTAGAATAAGATGCGGAAGAAATATGAATAACCTGAAATTGCCCCTTGACCTGCACGACAACGCAGCTATATCTAGGGCGCGATCGGTATTTCTGGCAAAACCTCAGTATCAGCCGTACCCCAGTAAGAAAATACATAGGGTTAGGGTTAACTAGAGTTCACTGCAAGGGGAAAGTCTATTTAATAGATGTACTAATAGGACCCTTACCCACTATAGCCTAGCACTATTGCCTAGCACTATCGCCCATTATCGCCAACTCTAGTAACGTTATAGCAAACTCAACCCACCTGTTTTTTTCAGATAAGCATTTGTATAGGGAAAGGGGGGTTTTTATCAAATTAGGGAGGTAGAAAGTATTTTGTACTGGGGTATAGGCTTAATGTCCATAAAAATTAAGTTCTGCAACTTTGAACTGAAATCATGATGTACACTACTGTTTTGGGCCTAGTGCGACACGATTTGAGTTTGGGCGGTACTTCTGGTTTTTCTAATTTGACATTTGCCCTTCGTTATCTGGAATCCGCCCGGTACCAGAATTGCCGATCGCGCCCCTAATGATCCAGGATGAGAAGATAGCACATACAACTATACCCACTGGAGAACTTGGGATCCCGTCCGCTCTCCCATAGATAAGCCACTGAGGGCAGCCTTATCACATGCATCCGGCTCTAGAGATATTTTCTTATAATGATTTTCCTACCGGTGAAATGAGAATTATGTAAAAGATAAGCACCGCTTTGGCACGATGCCATATATCCCAAGTTAGATGCGGGAATTGAAGCGGTACGATGATCCTATCGGTTCATCAAAACAAAAGCAGTGTAAGAGGCCCAAAGAACTCAGCAACATAGATGTCAAGACACGTATGAAACAACAGTCGAGCTTCTTATTTCCCATCCATCATGAGACGGACGTGAATGAGGCACTGGCCCTCGGGATAGTCAAGTACACAGTGCCGTGGTCTGCGTAATTGTGAATGGGTCTGTACCGAATCGCACTATATTCTACGGGTTCTGAGGGTACCCCAGGGACGCTGCTCCAAGCGTAAGACTGAAAGAGAGCTATGTGGAGTAGAATTACCCACTTAGAGTGAGGCATAGGAGAGTAAGATGAGCGAAGCTGAAATAGTCGATGTAGTGGCCGGTATGTAACTTCTGTTCTACATCTATATCTTGACTGACTCTTGTCTAGCTGCGCTGGGAACTCACGCCTACAATCGCCGCTTGTGGCAAACTGGCAGGTGCCGAATTGATTAGCGTCGGTAAAGGACGTGACTGCAGACTTTCAAGCCAAGCCCCTCACCCAGTCGCATTTCAAAGAGTGACTAATAGCACGTAGCCGTGAAGATTTTTACTAACCAAGTCTTTAAAGTCCTGTACAAAGCAGAGTGCTAAACGTGTTGGATACTGTATCAACTGGGTGATGAGGTAGAAGTAGCGTAGTTGTTTAGAAAGCGATTGGTGTACGACTTTTCTAATTTTTGAAACCTATTAACCTAAACCTTTTACTAGGATACATTCTTTAGTTACTAAACCAACAAGCCCTACTCAACAATCTCGTGCAAGTATTGCAACTAGCATCGACCTTTCCATTGTCTATAGGCCTTCAGCATTATTAACTCGAATCATCAAATTTGGCCAGTCCCGGGTTCCTGCACAGATGACATATGCCTAGGAGACAGCGGCGTTTCTCGATTCGCCATCGGGATCACATTCCAGGCCATGCCACGCCATGAGGTGCAATCCGATAAACCTCAAGCACGGCATCTCGTCGGATGGTTTCTAAAAAGCCTTCTTGCGCTGTGCTTCTTATTAGCCACTGCTGACGAGCTTATATTCGGAAACAAGAGAAGACAGTGCGGGCAGCTGGTCTTACACGCAAGAAAACGGAGAGAATAAAGCTAAGTGCACTGGCCGCCAGGTAAAAGATCCAGATGTTCCGCATGGTCTGCGCGATGCCGTCGACCACGCGCAGCCGGACGTCGGATTCCAACGTCCGAAATGCGTGGCTGTGTGGGCCGGCGATGAGGTCCGAGATAAAGGCGGGCTGCGTCCCCGGCGGCAAGATCGGGGTCAGGTAGCGCACGGCAAAGTTGAAGAGCAGGTTCCCCGACACGGAGAGGAACGTCACGGAACCCAGGACCTGAGCGATGGCCTGCAAACCCACCGCATTCGGCACGTTCTCCACAGGGACCAGGGCCTGCGTGACAGTGATACCAGCCGCCAGATAGGCACCGGATCCTGCTCCGACGAGAAGCGTGTAGCCGTAGATGTTGGCGGCGGGCGTCGATGCGCTGACAGTCGCTTTGAGCAGATGGTTAGCAGGCGAGAAATGAATGCACGTTTGCCAGAAAATGCACGGGAACGGAGAACAAGGTGCTCTTACCCATCAAGGCGCAACCGATGAGCATCAGGGCACTGCCCCCAGTATACCAAGGCATGTAATAGCCTGTCTTGGGCATGACGATTCCATTTGCAACAGCTCCGGCTACCAAGAAGCACACGAACGGGAGGAGGCGTACACCCGCCTGCATGGATCCGTCGCCCTTGGCGAAGGCGAAGAAGAGAGGAATATAGTACACGGCGGCCAGAAAAACGCCCGAGACGAGGTACATCTGCACCAGCAAGTTCAGAAGTTCGGGGTTCCTAAAGAACTCGGCCGGGATGAGACGGTTCACCTTGTCGATGAGCGGGTGCCATATTGTGACGGCGATGGTGGCCAGCAGAAGTACGCCCGTCATGACCCAGAGAGCGATGGCGGGGCCCGAGGACCAGGGGTAGACGAGGCCGCTGAAAGCGATCGCCATGGTGAAGCAGACCGTTCCTCCGAGGAAGATGACGAGGCCCGTCCAGTCCACCATGCGGAGCTTCTGTGCCAGTGTCTTGCCCGGTTGGAGACAGATCTCGGGGAGGAGAAGGATATAGGCGGGAGCAAAAACGCCGCCGATGACGAGATTGATATAGAACGCCCATCTCCAGGTCGCACTGCTTTCAGCAAAGCCACCACCGATCTGGTCCAGTCAGCATCATTGTTACCTCAGGGCCAGAACAGCCGGGTCGGTCGGGCACTCCCGGGGCCACAGGGTGACTTGGGTCGAGAGAGAGTACTTACCACTGGGCCGAGAACACTGCCCAAGCCCCAGACAGCAGATACCCCAGCCACATAACGGGAACGCTCTAACTCGGTAGTCAACATGGCGATATAACTGAGGGCACCCGAGTACATGCCAGAGCCACCGAGGCCGGCAATGACACGGCCGATGACCAAAGCCGTCATGTTCGGGGCGGCCCCGCAGATGGCACTACCGATCTCGAAGATGATGATCTGGAGGAGAAAGAGCTTCTTGACGCTGAAGATGCCGAAGCACTTGCCCCACGGGAGAATCGGCGCGCTTCCCACGGCAAAACCGACCGAGATCCAGGGCAGGAGCTCGAGTCGACCAAGGCTTTCGAGAATGGCGGGCTGTATGGCGGCCACCTGGTCGTGGGGGACGGTGATTAGTTACGGATCATGCAAGGGGGGGGGTTGGTTAGGTAGGTAGGCAGGCAGATAAGGAACATCATAGACTCACAATTGTGTTGTCGAGCGCAAACAGAAACGTGGTCGACAGGATGGACCCGTATGCGACAGCCCACTGTCGTGATGCGCGCCATGGTTAGCTGGGAGGAACTGAACACGGGCCAGTGCTGTGCCCCTGACGTGCAGACACAGCTGGGCGATGGATTGGCGCGCCTGGTAACATCAACTCACTTTCCAACCTTGAAGGCTCCGAGTAGCTGGCTGGGCTTTGGGCGTTTCTGATATTTCGCCGGTCGCTGTTGACGACTTCTCTGGTGGCGTTTCCATTCTCACACGTAGGGTCGCGTGATGGCGTTCAAGGCAAGGTAGAAAGCTGTACCTGGTGAGTAGTAGCCTCAATTCGATTGTAGACGAGTCATCTACATTTCAGGGTTAGATGTTTCTACTCGAGAAATAGCCATTGCAATGAGGGCTGCAGGACAGATGGACATTGACCCTGGTAATCACGGCGGACATCATCGGCCGAGGAAGTCCGGTTTGCGATTGACGTTGCCCCGCACCGTACATACACGCCGTCGGTCAAAAAAGTCCGCCTTATGACAATCGCACGAACACGGGAACGCGTAGCCCGACATTGCACGTCCGTTCCGCAACATGGCGGATCGGCACACCAAGAATCAGCCGTTACCGGTAACGTGATGTTGGGCGCGCCGACGGCGTCTGGCTCGTCGATCCGGTCAGGCTTAATATCTTGACCCCTCAGCATTCCCAGACTTTGGCTCTCGATCCAGCTGCCTACGTGGGCCTTCTGAACCCCAGCCACCGCCACGATGAATGGGAATTCTAGAGACCCCGTCTTCAAAGTCATCATAGTCGGAGCTGGCGTCGGGGGCCTGACTCTCGCACATGCTCTTCACAAGGCCGGCATCGACTATGTCGTTCTCGACAAGCACCCCGTGGCGCCCGCGTGGGGGGCCAGTATCACGATCCACCCGTCGGCCAGCCGGATCCTGCACCAGATCGGATGTCTCGAAGAGGTGGATAGCCGCTGCGAGCCCATGACGTCCTTCTCGAACCGTGGTCCAGACGGCAAAGAGTTTATGGTGGGCTCCTTTTTCGACACCATCAACAACAAGTACGTGCAATAGTATCAATCCTTGATTAATTTGATGCCACCAACCGCCCACAGTCAGTGGTATGGGAGGCAGACGATTCCTCGCGGCGCCGGTATTGACCTTTTTGGAACAGGAACGGTTACTTGACATACACTCTGGCCCGGCAGGACTTTTTGCAAATACTATTCGATGCCCTGCCGGATAAGACCAAGGTGTTCGAGAAGGCCCGGGTCGTGGACGTGATCGAGGAGAATGGGAGCGTGCGAGCCATCCTGGACGATGGCACCGTCCACGCGGGCGACGTAATCGTTGGCTTCGATGGCGTGCATAGCGCGGTGCGGGCGCTCATGTGGGAAAAGGCCGCGAAGCAGTCGCCGGGTCTGTTCACGGTGCAGGAGAAGCAGAGCATCAAAACTTCGTACAACTGTCTCCTGGGCGTGGCGCCGCCCCAGCCGAGCCTCGGGCGGGCGCGCATGACCAACGTATCCAACGACAAGTTCTCGTTCCTGTTCCTCTCGCAGCCCGACGCCCTCTACTTCATTATCCACTGCAAGCTGCCGGGCGACCGCGTCATCACCTGGCCCGACCGCGCCAACTACACGGCCGCGGACGCCGAGGCCAAGGCCGCCGAGCTGGCCTCCTACCCGGTCAGCGACGAGATCGTCTTCAGCGACATCTGGCGGTCGCGCATCCGCGGCCACCTGGTCTCTCTGGAGGAGGGCATCCTCTCGCGCTGGTTCTACGGTCGCACGGTGCTGGCGGGCGACTCGGCGCACAAGGTCACGCCCAACGCGGCCTTTGGCGGCTTCCTGGCCATGGAGGACGCCGTCGTGCTGGCCAACGAGCTGCACGCTGCCGTGGCCCGCCATCCCAACAAGAAGCCCTCGGAAACGGAGCTGGGAACTGCGCTGCATCGGTACCAGGAGGAGCGGGTGGAGCGGGCGAAGGAGATCATGGTTCCCAGCTGGCTGGTGACGCGCCTGCAGGCGTACGATGGCTGGCCGTACTACATCATTCAGCGCTGGATCTTGCCGTAAGTAATGCTCACATGGGATTATGTTCTTGAGTTTCTTTCCGTGGGGCGTTCAGCTAACAAGAGGTACTGAGCAGCATCGTGGGACTCGGCGTCATTGCCAACGGGGTGGCCGACACCTGCAGCGCCGCACCGAAACTGGACTACGTGCCGCTTCCAGACGAGAAAAAAGGAACTTTACCATGGAAGTACAAGAGCCCAGCGGCCAAGGGGACTGATAAGAAGCCCGCCGCCCCCAAGGGGTACGACAGCTTGATCGTCCCCGTGGTGCTTTCAACTATGGCCTTATACTTTGTTGCGGTCTGGGCTCTTGCGGGGCGGGGTGCCCGGGTTCCTTTGCTCCGTATCTCTCCGTGATTCGCGACTATACAGGGTCTCCTGGTCTGGTTTCTGCCGGGTTTTGATAGTTAACCCTAAACCTCTTGTTGGGTTTCTTTTCCTACAGGATATGGATATACAGGGCAACAGGCAATAAAATTCCACGTACAGATTACCTCCAAGAACACCGTGGTTGTTGTCGAAGTTGCCCATCTCCTGTCCCATCTATGATCTGCCAATCATAAACCATTTGAAGAAGCCGTCTAGTTAGGCATGGTCGAAACAAACATGCTTCGGTTAGCTGATAAGGTCCTCTCCTAATCATTCCGTCTAAAGATCAAAATTTGTAACGGAAATGTCAAACCAGTTGCGGAGGATTTATGCTTAGAAAGGCCTCAGAGAACCAAGATACTGGTAGCAATTTAGGTTGTTCTCTCCATTAGATGATCAACTCCAACCGTCGTCGTCAGGCAATTACGTGACTTGAAACACAAAGTGGAAATAATAGAGTATCCCAGAACTTTATGTAAAAGGTTTTTCCTGTTTGGAGATCTCGGGCTCCATCGCTTATTTTCAACAAATATAAGAGATAAAGATATAAGAAATGTTAGTCCCTTGGTATATTAAAGTTATTCTATGGGCAGGCTACATCTAGAAACTTTAAAGTATGTCGGGTCTTAGGTAGTTGTATGCTCTATTACAAGTTGTTTATATTGTTTTGTAGTTTAACATGTCACGTGAAAAAACTACATCACTAGTTACATGGCAGTAATTAACGTTTATATATCTTGTAACACCCCCCCTCCCCTCCCTAGCCTTACACCCTTTCCTAAGCATATAGTGTAGAACTAGATCTAACTTTATAAACCTTCTAATTAGATACATCTCGCTAAAATCTAGGTAACTAGGCCATTAAGTTCCACCAGGTGTTTTAGCGTCTAGGGGTCCTTATACTAAGCCTAGTTTACAGTCTGTAAACAGTGAATTATATATTCCTTGTATACTACTAATCTAGGGAGGAAACAATTAGGTATTCAGGTTAATCATAAATTTCACTAGCTTCTTCTCTTCAAGATCTAATAAATTCTATAAGTTTGGTATAGTCTTATATTAGGAGGGTATACCCTTAAGTTACGCACCTAGAGTAGAATAAGGGACTTTATACATCTAAGTTACCTCTTAAATGCTCTTTACTTAGCCTTTTTAGACAGCTTAAATAGTAAGATTGAATTAAGCTTCCTCGTGATGCATAGAAATTGTTATGATAGTCAGACGACGCGTCGGAATGATGTAGGTGGCAGGTTTGTGGTTGATGGCCAGCTCGCTTATCAAACACGTTATATCTTGTAATATAATAGTACAATAGGTAAGAATTCCTTGCTTTGCCTTGCAGACCACCTACATAATTGTGACAAAGTGGCCTGCTGCTAATATTAACATCAATCACTGTCGTGTCATTTCCTCTGAGGATGCGGAGAATATGTTGAACAATATGGACACGTGTGTGTAGCACTATTCCTCCTCTCAATCCGTCCCCCATGGACTGCGCCTATCAACCCAATATATCAGGGTGGTAAGTCGTGTAAGGTATCAATGTTCCAAAGAGCGAGTGACAGAGTCTCTTGGCTGAGTGCTGCTAGACTCGCTTCCCGCGCCCTTGGCTGATATACTTGGCGTTTGCACTTCTACGCCGGCACGGAGCCTCTTCTCTCTGACCATCAACGCAAAAGAACCAGTGGAGGCGGGCCCCAGGATGGCGGCTGCCAAGGAAATGGCGGCCAGACTTGCCAAGCCGGACCCCTCTTGGCCGTTGTTTGAGCTACTTCGGAGCAGGCAGTGCGTGAAGATGACACATGCAACAGCGGTGATCAACCAGTCCAACTGGGTAAAGAGGAAAGCGCCCTCCACCAAGGCCATCTGCGAGCTCTGGGGCCAGGAGAGTACCTTGGAAGCCGACGGCACGAAGACTTGGGCCCAGGTCAAATGGCCTGCGTCCTCCGAGGTGAGGGCTAGGGACGTGGCTGCGACGGTGTACAAGTGCTGGGCGGCCGTCAGGACGCCGGTGGCGCATAGGGAGGCGACGATCCAAGGGGCATCTGCGTTCGGTCGAGCCTCGTCCTTGGGGGTAGCAAAGGTGGTAAGTGAGGTGCCAGGCCGGCTGAAGAGGACGATGCACAGGACCATAAAGACGGGCGTGAGGCTAAACTGGGCGATGAAGCCGTGCTTCTCGTGGTCGGAGCCGCCGGAGGTAAACATGAGAAGGGGGAAGACGGCGTTGGCCACAAGGGTGAGAGGAAAGGCCCGGGCCTCGTTCAGGGGGATGGTTGGATCTCGGGCGGTATGGCGGCTCTGAGTGAGGAAATAGAAATAGATGGGGGCCACAAAGGCGGCGCCCAGAGTGTTCCAGAGGAAGATGAAGAGGACGGTACTGATGTCGTTAGCGACTGTTTGCGTTTGCTTCCCAGTTCTGGCGAGGGAAAACGGCATTGACCGACTTACTGGCGCAGGAAAATGTTTCGAACGCCGCGGCGGCGGCTCTCGATCAGCACCCAAGTGTTGATGGCCGCGAGGACGCTGCAGAGATCAAACACTAGCCATGGCGCGGCCGGGTGCGTCTTTTCGTCGGTGATGAGGTCGAAGAAGGAGACGAGCAGTATGGCCGGTGAGTCGACGAGCGGGTGTCCGGTGAAGTTGGTTCGCATCGGCCGACCATCAGGGAAGATGGCAGTCTGGTGTACTCTCAGAAGCCCCTCGAGGGTACCGTTAAACCACATGCCTCCCCATAGCGACACGAAGCCCAGTGCAGCGAGAACCAAAAGGCTGGTTGATGATGCCATTGCTGAGCACCTGAAGGAGGGTGAATGGCAGACTTTCTGCTCGTGTTGTTGCCTGTAAGTAGAACTCTGAGCATCACCGCATTCACCTGTCGCTTAAAGATACTCTCCTGGCTGGTATATGAGCCAATGCTGAAGCGGTCACAAAGCTACATTCCGGGCTTGTATTGATTACCGACTCCGAATAGCTCCAGTCTCAGAGATGATCGGCGTTCTGGTATGCCTGGGACTCAACGTAGTCCCTGTTCAATTGTCCGGGCATCTTCGGTGTGCGACGCCGTCGGCATCGGCATCGGCATCGGACAAGCACGGCCGCGAATGTCCGCCTTACCCGCACCACGTGAGTTTTGGGTCACGTGGACGGGCTCTCTCTCCGGCGATCCTATAATCAGCATCACACCACACAAGCCTTACTCGACGACACGGCCTCTCTCTCACATGATTGATTTATTCTTAATGCGGCGGACACCGAACTAGTTTGGCTTGGCAGAAAAAAGGCGTCATGGGCTCCGAGGCGCACATTCACGTCGTATCCAAGCAGGACAATACGCGGCACGCAGCGTGCAAGGTTCCGGACACACAGCTCCGCAGCCAGCTCGCGCCATCGTCCGTCCGCGTCCGCGTCGAGCTCGTTTCTCTCAGCTCCAACAACCTCAGCTATGCACGAGGGGGCACGCTTCTGCGCTGGTGGGATGCATACCCAGTGCCCGAGGACGCGCCGGCCCCTTTCAACGACGCCAGGGAATGGGGCATCGTCCCGGCCTGGGGCTTCGCTCGGGTAACGGAAACAACCATTCCGTACATCGCCGAGGGCTCTCGCCTCTGGGGAATGTGGCCAACATGTTCTCATCATGTTGATCTCCAGCTGGCACCCGTCGAGTTGGCTACCTCGGGTCTTTGGGCCGAGACGAGCTCGCATCGGAGCAGCCTCATGACCATGTACAACCACTACCAGTATATCCCTGCTCGTCTGGATAACACATTTGCCGCCTTCCGGTCTTTGTTTCCCGTCTTCGAGTCGGCCCACTTGCTCAACCAGGCCGTTTTCCAGTCGGCAGCCTCGGCCTCGGCGACTGCCAACCCTAACCCCCCGATCCATCCCCTCGGCCTCCCTCACCTCCCCTGGACCGACGAGGATGCCGACCTCACTGGTGCCTTGGTGGTGAGCCTGTCGGCCGCGAGTAAGACGGGTCGCAGTCTGGCCTGGCAGCTCGCGCGGAATCGCGATAGGGCCAGCGGCGGCCCCGCGGCCCTGCTGCAGCTGACATCGTCGCCCCAGACGCTCGCCTCATTCGCCGACGACGGCCGGACCCCGTCCCTCGCCATCAAGTCCGCCACCTACACCGAGCCCATGGACGACGCCATATCGTGGATTCGCGACGCTGCCCCGACCCGCGTCGTTGTACTCGACTTTGGCACCCCTGCAACAGTGCTCGATGACTTCATGGGGGCGCTCTCTGAGTCTGCCATTTCTCTCGCCTCGGCCACCTCCGTGATACAAGTGGGCCAGGAGCCCAAGGTGTTCACGGACGTCGAGATGGCCGCTTTCCAAGCGCAGTCGAAAAGACTGGGCAAGGTACAGTTTAACACCAGCGGCGTACGAGACCGAGCTTTGAAGGCCGTCGGAGCTGCCGAGTACTCACGGGCGTTGGACGAAGCATGGGAAAGATTCTACCGAGAGAACGGGCCGGGGGATATCAGCCTGCGCCGTCTCACCGGTGTGGAGGGAGAAGGAGGTATTGAGGGGGCTTGGCAGGACTTGTGTGACGGCAAGGTTACGCCAGGAACAGCTATCGTTGTTGACCTAGACGCAGAGTCTCACGCCGTATAACAATAGAATAAAAACGATAGAATAAAAAACCCCATGGTTAGTCTCATGAAATACGTCTGTGGCATGTATGGTGTGGTAAAGGTATCTATTGCGGCCGAGTGAGATTCAATTGTTTGGCAAACGTGGAAGACATAGAGTAATGATGCTCATGACAGACCTCATGTCAGCTACGGGACAAAAGGTTTGAAGCTATCGTGATATGATCTAGTTAGGATCTAAAAAGTCTCAAGGATTAAAAGCCCTGATAGAAGCTATAGATGAGTATATAAAGCAAGACCAATACTTTTGAAAGGCTTACCTTTTCACAGATAGTCTTTTCCACTTGAAACATTAGCCCTAGATAGAAAATTGCTTTATTATTATACTTCTTAAAGCGGATATAATGGATGGACTGGAATCCCGTACGAGAATGGACTGGATCGTCATCTATAACGATTAATTATGTCATAATCATCAAACAAGAGAAAGCAAATGGAGGTCCATTCAAAATCGGTCTTGTTATTAACTGAGCTTGGGAAACATGTATATTCTATTCTAAGAAAAAAAGAGAACTGATGCAAAACTTGTAGTAGAACTCAGCCGAAATCCCACGCGTGCCTACATAGATGTATCAATTTCTGTGCCATTTATCATCGTAGGTCAGACGGCAATGCCGTGCGAAGCACAGATTTGCTCCGCCAGTTTCGTAGGCGTCAATGAGGGCCCAAGGAGCTGCTGAAAGGGGATATCAAGCCCAAACTCCTTGAAGAGCCAGTTGCGCAGCTCGGCGCCGATCATGCTGTCGATGCCGTAGCTTGCGACAGACTGGGACAGGTCGCCGAAGGCGTCTACATCGAGCAGCAGCATGCGGCCCAGCTTACCCTCGATGGCCTCACGCGCCGCCAGGACCGCCTCAGCGCTCGTCGCCGCCTCCAGGAGCGACGCCAACAGACCGGCGCCGCCCTCGCTGGCGGCGGCGGCGGCTGCGGAGCCGCTGCGGACGTGGTGCGTGAGCGTCCGGAAGCGCGGATCCGCCATCCAGAAGGCCTCGCTGGTGCCCGCGGTGTTCATCGCGTCCGCCAACAGGTGCGGGTCGAGGCCGATGACGAGGTGGTCGATGCCGCCGCTGCCGTTTTTGTCCTTGGGGCATTTCTGCTCGTGGATGGCAATCTCAAAGGAGCGCAGCAGATGCTCCTCGTCAATACCGTACATGCCCTTCCTTGTAAGCGCGTCCTCCAGATCCTCGTTCTCAGCAACGACGCCCACGCCGAGCACCATGGGGACGATGGCCGCGCAGGCGTTCTGGCCCCGGCTGCGGCGGTGGCGCGCCAGCGCGTCCAGGAACGAGTTAGCAGCCGCGTAGTTGGCCTGGCCTGGCGTTCCCAAGATACCTGATACCGAGCTGGTCATGAGGAAGAAGTCGAGCGGCGTGTCGGCCAAGGCATCTTGCAGGTTAGCCGTTCCGTGGACCTTGGGCCGGATCGATGTCTGCCAGTCCTCAAAACTCATGCTGTTGAACAGACCATCCTTTGAGTTTTTATGTCAGTCCCTGTACATTGACTTGGACGACGGAAACATGGAGGGACCAAGACTTACTCTCAAAACCATGGCAGCCTGGACCACTCCGCGGAGAGGGCGGTCGGCAGGAATACTGGCTACAGCTCGTCGAACGTCTTCTGGAACGCTGGCGTCACCCCTGATGATGAGCACATTGGCTCCGGCGGCCTCGAGGTCCGACACGAGCGCTGCGGGGCGTTCCGCGTCCGCGCCAGATCGTGACAAGAAGCAGAAGTTGCGGGCGCCTTTGCGCATCATCCACGAAGTCAGGCTGCGCCCGAGGCCACCCAAGCAGCCGACGAGCAGGTACGTGGCCTGGCCGCTGAACTCGACCAACTCTACCGACGGGAGCATTTGCAACAGCGTGGCCGACGCCTCGTACTCGGCAACGGTCCTGGCCGAGGTCGGGTCGTCGCCGAACTGGGCCACCGCGCGGTCGAGCTCGGCGATGTTGACGGTCTGGGGAGGGACGCGCATGGCGATGCGGCCTTGGCGGCGCAGCTGGACGGCATCGGCTAGGAGCTCCGACACGGTCGCTGGCTTGGACTTGAGCATGTCGACGATGTCGTAAGAGCAATAGCTGGCCCCCCTGTGGAAGGGGACAGTGTCGAGGCTCTGTCTGTTGAGCACCTTCTTCCGGCCGGAATCGACAAAGCGGCCGGAGGGGGCAATGGACCGCCACGCCTCTCGGCTCAGCCAGTGCGGCGACCAGCCGGACCCGTAGACGACGTCGACACTGCGACGGCCGACGCCGCCGCTTCCCAAGAGGAACGAGTGTACTTCCTCCGGGGACGACAGAACTTGTTGCCTGGTCAATCCGTAGATTTCCATGGTTCGGGTCGCCTCGGACGGGTCGGCGGCCACGACGTAGGGGATGGCACCCAGCGCTGTCGAGAGGTCGATGGCGGCAGCGCCGCCGAAGCCGGCACCCTGCAGGATCAGGACCGATTCGCCCTCCTGGACGTCTGCGAGCCTCTTCAAACCGTGCAGGGCAGAGGCGTACGGGAGGGCCATGGCGGTGAGGTCCAAAAGAGACTCTCCGTTGTGTACCTTTTGAAGCATGCTCGCCGACACGGTCTGGTACGAGCTGAACCTGTCGAGGTTGAAGCCCACGACGGAATCACCGACGGCCAGGTCCGCGACCGCGGACCCGACACGCACCACGACACCGCCGATCTCGTGACTGAAATCGGTCGGGTAGTCGGATCCTGAGATGACAAGGACGCCCTCCTTGTTCAGGCCGGCGAAACGGACCTGGACCTCGACGGCGTCCGGGTCCAGGCTGCTGTCGGCGGCCTCGCCGGGGGCGTGCTCGAAGACCAGCTTTCCGGACACGACGGTTCCTCGCATGCGGAGGTCGTTCGAGAAAGGGACAGATTCCATGCTGCCGTCGGCCTGAATCGTGTTGTTGATGCGAGCGTGGGGCACGAGGCGGCAGATGTAAGACTTCCCGCGGGAGACGCAGTACTCGGTCTCCATCCCGGCCGCCGAGTCGATCTGGCGCACGGTGTTCTCCGACACCCAGCTCGAGACCTGATCGTCCGACGTCGTCTCGCGATCAAAGTCGACCGTCACGATGCTGATGGTGGCCTGTTCGGCCCTGATGGCGCGCATGAGGCCGGAAGCCATGGCTGCCTCGGGCGTCTGCCCTTTCATGATGCCGCCGTCGGAAACCCATAGCAGAGTACTTGCGTTGTTTGTGATCTTCTGGATGGCAGCGAACTCGTCTGCACTCAGATCGGCTAGCATTGGCTTTCCGAGGTCGAGCACCACGACATGAGCGTTCACGGTCGCCATGTCCAACAGTTGCACCGGAGCGGCAACGCGGCCGATTTCGTGGAAGGATCTGTGACAAAAACTGTGTTAGTCGCCCTACGGTGATGTTGAATGTTGGAGAGCTTTCGTCGACGATTACTTACCGTACAATCAAATCCAAAAGTTCCGGGGCCGTGTTCCGGTACACAAGCTGTATATCAGATCCTGATGGTTTCTCCTGGCGCGTAGTCGACTCCATGGGAGCCGAGTTTGACAAAACATTTGTCACGCGCCCGTCCTCGCCAATAATAAGCAAGGTGGGACATTCGTGGAATGGCCCAAGGTCCTTATCAAGGCCGGCCGGAAGGATCACGATGTCGAAGGAATCACCCTTGAGCCCCAGATCGGCGAGGCTCCCCCCGGCTTCCCACTTAACCAGCCTGGCATTCTTGCACTGCGAGACGGTCTCCTCGAGACCTTTGTCTGGGCTGGCCACGGCGGCAGTGTAGACCAGGTCGGGTAGTCGACTCAGTATCGCCGTGGCCTGTGTGCCATCGACGTCGAGAACCTTGGTTCCGGCGGCGTCCTTGAAGGCTGCGAGATCGAGGTACTCGGTGACAGGCAGCTTTTCGACAATCGCAGCCTTGAATTCGACGTCGGGTCGCCAGACCATCTCGCCGTAGGGCATGGGCTTGGCCGGTTCAGAGGCGGCCTGGGGTATCGCTGCTTCGTACAGGGTGCAGCGCATGTTGCAAATCTCCATGAGGAGCCGCCCATCGTTGGCGACCAGCTCGCTGCCGCAGTTGAACGACCGCATGCCACGCTCGCTGGTGTACGACATGGCGGTGGCGTGGCCGCCGTCGGCAAGCTGCGGCGCCGTCGGCTTCCAGATGGTCACCTCGTCCACCTGGATCGGGACGGCTCCGGCGCCCATGGCCTTGGTGCGTCCGGCGTAGATGCTGGCGATCATCAGCTGCAGGCACGAGTCGACCGTTGCCGGATGCAAAACGTGTCGGGACTCGCCGATCATGGTGCCAGTCTCGGTCTTGGCCGCCGTATTGCACGTGCAAATGTAGTCCTTTCCGTTGAAGCGAATGTCCGTCATGTCGGCAAAGGTCGGGCCGTAGTCGAAGCCGACGGCGCGGAGTGCCTGGTTCCACTCCTTCCCGGAGGCCTTGCGGGTCAGATTATCCGGGGCCGGCGAGGGCTCCGGCCGGGCCTCCCGCGCGTTGATTGCGATGCTTCCTGTCATGTGGTCCTTTGCGATGCCATCCTGGTCTATCGACGACACGTTGAAATCCCACCAGGAGTGGTGGGCTTCGGCAGCCTCTCCTGGGTTGCTCATGGCCGGACGCATATTCAGCATGACCTCTATGCCGTTGTCGTCGTCGGGCGTGACGAGGGCCTTCTTGATGGACACGTCGCGAAGAACGTAGTTGGTAATCTCGACGTTACCAGCACCGAGCTCGGTCATCTGCGTGATGGCTTCCATGGCCACTGCCACGAGTTTAGCGTTAATCCATCGAACAAGCAATAACTGTGACTAGATGTCGTGGACTTACTGGAAAAGTATGCCGCCGCCGGGAACACAGCCTCGCCGCCCAGGGAGTGGTCTTTCAACCACGGGACGTCGCGGATCCGCAAGACGTTGCGCCATGTAGGCTCCGAAAGCGAAGCACCCGGGAGTAGTGAGCCCAGGATGTCGTGACGGGGGTGCTTGGGATGGCGGTGCTCAATGCTGGGCCGGGCTTCTGCCCAGAATTGCTTCGTTGACCACGGGTAAGGGGCAGATCGACGATGAGACTGCCCTGCTTACAGACAACCTTGCCACTGCCCAGAGACTCCTCGATGGAGGTGACACGTTCCAGGTCAAGAGGGTAGTTTCTGAGAAACAGGTCTCCGGCAAGCCGCAGGGCCTCGGTCGCGCAGTGCTTGTCGCGAAGGAGAGTCGGCAGGTATTCGACCTTGGCAGCGCCCAGTGCTGTTTTGATCTGACGGACGGGGCCGCTCATGGCGCTGTGAGGGCCAATCTCGATGAGCAAGTCGACGTCCCGGAACTCGGGGCCGTCAAAATCGTCTGAACGGCTTGGTTAAAGAGTACCGGATTCCTGAGGTTGGCGCTGAAGTAGGCCTCGTCGAGGACAGCGTCTCGGGCGAGAATGCTGTTGGTGACGGACGACACCATCCTGGCGTCCGTGACCAAGGGGAGGTCAAACGGCAGCAACGACGCCTTGGAATCTCGCACCAACTGCTCGTAGGCTTGCGACGCCGGCATCATATGAGGCGAGTGGTATGCCTTGCCGCCCGTCTTCACCACCCGGGCGAAGATTTTCTCCTTGGTCAGCACATCTTGAAGCTCTTCGATGGCCGCGGCGTCGCCGGACAGAGTGACGCCGGAGGGTGAGTTGTGGCATGCGACAGATACGCTACCCGCCGCGGGGCTGATCCGGGCGAGGTAGGGCTCCACGGCGTCGGCGCCTATGCCGACAGCCATCATGGCGCCGTTGGTGTTGATATCGCGGACGACCTGGCCGCGGCAGTAGGCCATGATGATGGCGTCGGAAGCCGAGATGTAACCGGCCGCGTAGGCCGCGGCGATCTCTCCCGACGAGTGGCCGACGGTGACGACTGGACGTACGCCCCAGGCGCGGAGGAGCTGCACCAACGCAATCTGAACCGCCGTCGTGAGCGGCTGTGAGAACTCGGCGTCGTGCACACGCGAGGAAGTCCCCGGTTCCAGCAGGGCCTCCTCGATCGTCCACTCGGGAGCGTTCTCCAGGTCTCCGAGGGTCATGTCCAATACCTGTATCGTGTGGCGGAAGCTCGGGTAATACGCCATCAGCTCGGCACCCATGCGCGGCCACTGCGCTCCTTGGCCGGTGAAGACGAAGCCGATCGTGGGCGTCTTCTTGTTTTCGGCGCAGACGAGACCCTCGAACGAGCCCGCGGCGGTGGCGGAGGCTCGGCCGCCGGGGCTCACGACGGCGTAGCCACGGCTGGGGAATCTGGACCGGCGGTTGGCCAGCGTGTAGGACAAGTCTAGCAGGTCGTAGTTCCCAGAGACCTGGGCGATGGCAGCCACGCGTCGCTCGAGCGCGGTCTTGTCGT
Source organism: Colletotrichum falcatum (assembly GCA_019425465.1). Classification (NCBI taxonomy): domain Eukaryota; kingdom Fungi; phylum Ascomycota; class Sordariomycetes; order Glomerellales; family Glomerellaceae; genus Colletotrichum; species Colletotrichum falcatum. The sequence goes on along the minus strand of SWKJ01000125.1, from coordinate 78,002 downwards.
GGGCCGAAAATGCAAGGAGGAATGGTCTGTTGCGGTCCAATGTACCCCTGGGCATCTTGGCCCTACCCGTCCTGGACAAGGCCGTGGTCGTGGGATCGATGTACTTGTACGACTGCTTCATGGTGAGGAGCGAGTCCGCACCCTCGACAATGACGTGGGCGTTGGTGCCGCCGTATCCGAAGCTGTTCACGCTAACGCGGCGGACTGGGAGCTCCTGGGGGAACGCGACGGCGGCGTTGTGCGTGGCGACCTTCCAGTCTGACCATTGAATCTTGGGGTTGGGCTTGGTGATGCCCCGCGTCGGGGGTATCACGCCGCGCTCGGCCATGAGCACCGCCTTGATGATGGCAGAGAGACCGGACGCGGCCTCGCTGTGGCCGATGTTGGTCTTGACGGCGCCAATGAGGAGCGGCTCCTCCTCGCTGCTGCGCCGGTCGTTCATGGCTAGGGACACAGCGTGCACCTCAAGCGGGTCGCCAATAGCGGTACCAGTCCCGTGGCATTCAAAGAAGCCGGTGAGGCGGGGGTCGAGATTCCCTCCCCGGTAGTAAGCGTGCCTGATGACCTCAACCTGGCCGTCGCGGTTGGGGTGCGTGATGCCCACGCCGGGGACCTTGCCGTTGTTGTTGGTCGCGCTCGAGCGGATAACAGCGCGGATAGGGTCCCCGTCCCGAATGGCATCGCTTAGACGCTTAAGATAGACGGCGCCGGCGCCCTCGGCTCGTCCGTACCCGTCAGCAGATTCGTCAAACGTGTGGCAGGTCGAGGTAGGCGAGAGAACGCCTAGCTTGGCTGTATTCATGTGCTGGTCGACGGTGAGGATGAGGTTAACGCCGCAGACCACGGCCGCCTGGCACTCGTTGTTTCGGAGCGCGTTACAGGCGTTGTGCATGGCGTAGACGCTTGACGAGCAGGCCGTATTCACCAATATGGAGGGACCCTTGAGGTTGAAGACGTGGCTGATGCGGTTGCTGATGATGCCGGGGTCGACGCCTGTCGCTGCAAACGCGTGGCGAAACGAAGGTTCCTTGAACGACATTTGTTGGAAGTCGGCCGTGAAGCTCGCCGCAAAAACTGCCGTCTTGGATCCGGCAATTTCCTATGTACCGCCACGTCAGTCACGTCGGAAAAGTTTCAACGACAGAGGTCATAGGTATGTATGTATGTATGTATGTAGGTGTATTATGTGGTTGGGGGTCCCCCTTACCTCGAGAGTCACGCCAGCGGACTCAAACGATTCATAAACAACCTCGAGAAGCTTTCTTTGCTGCGGATCCATCCACATGGCCTCGATGGGTGTGACGCCAAAGAAGGACGGGTCGAATTCCTGCAGCGTGCCGTCGACGAAGTAGCCGCCCAGAACGTGGAAGCTGCCGGGACGGTCGTTGTCCTTGTGGTAATGAGCATCGATATTGAATCTGCTCTCGGGAACTTTGGGACTCTGGCCGGTCCCCTTGGACATCATGAGTTTCCAGAAATCCGCAGGGGATGACACGCTGCCAGGCAGTCGGCAACCTATATTGAGGGGATGATGCAGTGCATCTTTGGTTAGCCCATGTTTTCCGGGGAATTACTCAGAAAACAATGAAAATCTCTCAGGCCAACACAGTGAGGACGATAATCAACTAACCCATTCCTATAACAGCGATTGGCTCCAGTTGTTCGCTCAAAGGCTTCTCCATAGAGCCGGGAGGGCGTCGAGCCGCATAGGTGGCGTCATCAACCATGGTCTGCTGCTGGCCGGGATACTCTCCCGAGCTGGAGTTTGTCTCAGCAGGAGACGGGCTATCGTGAACGTAAGGCATGATGATGGTCGTGTAGATGAAAGGGGCCGACCGTTGTTGGATTGGGTGAGTCCAATGGCGAATGGTGTCGATGGCGAATCTACACGACCCGTGGCTCATATCTATACCCGTCACTTTCCACTGAGAACGCCATAATACTGCCTGCAGCCTGGCCGCGATCAGCTTGATTGTTCTCCGCTGCAGTGATTGCCGACATCGGTATCGCGCAAAAGCAACACCGACCGCCGCCTCCGGTACCAAGTTGCGCCGTTGCGGCGCAGTCGCTATGCCTGGCGTCCCCGAAGTTCCAATGTCCCTCATTTTCCGATGTCTGCATTACGAAGAATCCTGTAGGATTCGTAGGGTTCGGCTAACTAAACCAGCGAGCTCCATCTCAGGGGCGACTTTGGACCCTGGTGGGTATGTCGGTCGGCCGAGGACGGAAATCAAAAGTCCGCCCGGCATTCCTTTTCGGACCGGCCATCCTTGTAAGACAGACGGGAAGATCTCCCGACCGCGGGAACACGGCCGAGCCTTATCTGCAATGCTTGCGAAGTGGCCTAAACTGTAGAAAGTGGCGATGGGGCGCCATGTCCGGGGTCAACTCTCGTGTTTCTATTTAGTCAATCAAACCAGATTGGGCATCTTTGATAAAGCTCCATGACCCGCCGAACATATCCCGGCTTGGACGCCCTGCCCTGCCTGGCTCGGAAACAACGTGCAGTCCAACCACCATCTCTACTGGGGGATTGTACATGACTTTGACTGACATGCCTGGCAAAACGTCGATAGAACGCGACGTCGTCGTCGTGGGGGCAGGTGAGTCTCTTTCGTCACTGTTGACATGACTCTCCGGCCTGGTGGAGGAGGTGTTCAATTGGACGCTCCGGTTGTGTTCCTTGCAAGTCTCCGTCACTATGAGCGAATATGACTTGTGCAAAGGCAGCAAAGACTCTTGGAACGGTGCAGATTTAACGCGCTACCCCTGCTTACGCCTCTTTTTATCCCCCCAGGTTGGACGGGCCTGATCTCGGCCAAGACCTATCTCGACCTGGCACCGGATACAGACCTTCTTATTGTCGATGCCGGAAAGACTGTCGGGGGCGTTTGGAGCAAAGAGCGTGTGTACCCGGATCTTTATGCCCAAGTCAGCCATCCCCTGTTCCAGTACAGTTTCGATGACATGCCAAAGGCGGGTCTCAGCAAAGACGGGTACATCTCTGGTTTGTGGCACTCTAGGGATCCGCCAAGCCCCAACCCCGGACATGTTTTCAATCCTTGGCTGACAGTAGGGCACACAGGGTACACTATCAACCAATATTTGGAGGCTTTCGTGCGCAAACATGGCTTGACGAGCCGGCTGCAGTTGGAGACGAGCGTGGCCGAAGTGACCCGCGCTGTATCGGGGGCTTGGGTCCTCAGGACGGACCACGGCCCCGTCATCGAGTGTAACAAGCTTATATGGGCCGTCGGACCGGCATCGAGTCCGGTATTGCCCGAGTGGCCTCGGAGTGGCTTCACCAGTCCTGTGATCCATTCGGCCGACACTGGTACCAACCTCGATCGGATTGACAGCATCAAGACGGCGACCGTGGTGGGTGGTGCCAAGTCATCCTTTGATGCCGTCTATCTGCTCCTCAAGCGGGGGAAAAAGGTTCACTGGATAATACGCCAGGATGGCGCGGGGCCGCTTGCGTGAGTCTGATACCTTTGCCGCCGTCTTCCAGAATTTTCTGTCGCCGTTTGTTCGACTTTCTTATATCAACACATTCAATTAACAACCGGCCAGGATGGCGCCGCCGACGCTGCTGGGAATTTGGAACATCGTGGATGTCATCTCGACCCGCGTTCTGGCTAGTTTCAGTCCCAGCATCATGAACACGTCGGGTCTGTGGTACAACGCGATCCACCAGACACGGCTGGGTCGGGTGGCCGCCGGCGGTTTCTGGAGGCTGGTGACCTTTCTGGCCGACCGGGCGGCTGGGTACTCGGCCAACGAGGATTTTGAGCGCCTACGCCCAACGCCACACGGTTCGGGGTGAGTAGTAAGAGCTTTCACAAACCCCGCCATCATGTATCTATTGTCGAGGACGCGACTCTCAACTACGCTTCTCAAGATCGAGAGGAAACTAGTGTGTGGTGGAAGAAAAAGGCTAATAAGTCCTCGATAGTGTCTTCTGGGCCCGGGGCGGTTTAGGCACGGCTTCCGCGCCCGACTTCTGGCAGACTCTGCATGCTGGGGACCTGACGGTCTACCGGACAGAGATCGAGTCATTGTCACACACGGATGTCGTCAACCTCCAGAACGGCATCTCGGTGCAGACAGACATGGTCATCAGCTGCACAGGCTTCGAGAAACCGTACCGGGCCTTCAGCCAGTCTCTTCGGGAGGAGCTGGGCCTCAGCTACAGCAAATCGGACGCCATCAAATGGTCCAAGTTGGATGCCGCAGCAGAGAAGGAGGTCGCCGAGGCCCTGCCCTTCCTCGGTGAGTACGGACCCCTTGTAAGCCCGGCCCGCGAGGAGCAGGGTCCTAAAGCCCTGCTCCACGGGCCCAACCGCCACTACAGGCGCCTGGTGCCCCTGAAACTGGCTGCGAGAGATGATCGGTCCATCTGCTTCCCCGGACTCGTGCACGTCATCTTCACCCCGACTGTCTGTGAGTTCCAGGCCTTATGGACGGCGGCATACATGCTTGGCAAGCTTGACCTGCCCAGGATCGACGAGATGGAGGTGGAAGTTGCCAAGTTCAATGCCTGGGCAAGGATGCGGTACCTGGAGATGGGACAGAAACACTCCTTCTGCATCTATGACTACCTGTCGGTACGTTTTCCCCCGACTCTTTTCACCTGACGCGAGACAAGTGGGTGCACGCTAACCATCCCGTGATGCGCAGTACATTGACACGCTCGCGAGAGATATGGGAATCCAGCCAGCTAGGAAGGGTAACGCGTTCACTGAGATGTTTGTCAGATACAAGCCCAGTGATTACAGGGGTATACTGGATGAGTTTCGCAGCGCGATAGCCGTCAAGGAAGCCAATGGAACGGGTACGTAGATAAATGGGCACACATACGCGCACACAACTATTATGAGAATTGGGTGGCTGACGTCATGAAGGCGGCGGCGGAGGCCATACGGGCCAAGAACGGACGACATGACTGCTGGCGATAGGTGAGTTGTGCTGAGGTGCTGCGAATGCTTGGGACATTCACTGACGGCGGCAGTGCTGTCAATGACATTGGTCGGATCGCAACGGGGCGACGAAGTCGGCAAATGGCTGGGTTGTGAGGCGTCTTGGCGGAGTGTTCAGGGGGTCGATTTTTCTAGTGTTAGATGTACGGGAGGAGGAGTCTTCTTGGATCGATACCTGAAGTTCAATTTACAACTTGAAAAGTCACGTGCCTATTGATTGAAGTTGCGTTACGGCGAGCGTGAAGTCGTCGCTAGAAGAAGCTCTACAAAACACAATACAAGGCCAGAGGCCGGAGCACTATACCTAGTAAACTACAGGTAACTAGACTGCTAGTTCTAGATAGGCATTGCAGCTATATAGCTAATACTGTTGCGATGTGATGCATCCCACGGAACAACGGAGGGACCGGCCCGAGGTCACGCGTGCCACCACGTGACCTTCCTCAAGCCGGAGCATCATATCCATCTTCGCTGGCTAAGCGGCGATAACCTCCCTTCTTCTTCTTCTCTATCATTATTATCTCACTTAGTAACAATATAACTATTAGTAGTAATCACCTTTTCTAGCTAGACCCTATAAAACTAACACTAATTAGTGGTTAACTTTATAGTAAGTTACTACTACTGTAGATTAGTAAGGATTACTAGAAGAGACTATAATAACCTTACTAAGTAATAGCTTATCCCTATTATAAGGCTTTAGTGCTACCTAGGTAGAGGAAGATTAATACCTAGATTTATAATCTAGTAAAGGCCCCTTTAACCCCTATATTTATTATATAATAACCTTTAACTTTATTACTTTTAGAGAAGTTAACCTTTATAACCTTTAATCTATTATATCTATTAACTACTTATCTTATTAACTAATAATAATAATAACTTTATTAACTTTACCCCTTTAACTCTCTCTTTCTTTTTTTTACACCTATAGCCTACCTTTACTATTATTTTTTTTACCTTCTTTCTCTCTCTTCTTAAGTAAATAAAGAACCCTACTTATTAGTAGTAACTTATAGCCTCCCTACTTATATTAATAGTAACTTATAGTTAACTACCTATATTAGTAGTAAATAAAAAACTCTACTTTTAATAACTATATAGCTTCTCTATTAACTACCCTCCTTTAGTACCTTTATCTACTTACTTAATCCTATATACTAAATATAACCTAATAGCTTAGTTAGTCTAGCTACTTTAAGAGCTAAGGATATAACCTAATAGCTTAACTATATAGTAATAAGTTATTTAACCTATTAACTTTACTTACCTTAGAGTAGACTTTTTTTTACCTACTATTATAACTCTTCTCTTATTTTTTACCTTATCCTTTACCTTATTATTTATCTCTTTTTTTACCCTATATCTTATTTATACTATTAATAATAATTCCTTTAATAAATAAATCTACCTCCTTATCTATAGATAAAAGAGAAGTACTTATATTTAAGAGGTTATTAGGCTAATAAAAGACTATATAATCTATTTCTATATAATAATAGCTATTAATTTATTCTTATATAATAATAGCTATTATAAATAATACTAAGAGATTTTCCCTTAGAAGGGGATAATAAGGTCTACCCTTATAATATTAATTACCTATATACTATCCTTAAACGTTACTAAGGTTATATTCTTATATTCTTATAGGGGATTATAAATATCTAAGATATCCCTACTACCCTTAACTAACCTAAGTAAAAGAAAGTACTTACTAATATTATTACTATTTAAATAATTTAATATAGCCTTATAAACCTTACTAGTTCTTTACTATAGAACACCCTTATTAAGGACTTTAAGGATTAAAACGTTAATAACTTCTTACTTATACTTAGAGAAATTATTTAAGAATTTAGAAACTACCTTATATATAAAGGGGTATAGGTATAAACTATAAAGAATATAAAGGTAGTAACTAAGATCTTTAATAGTATTAATACTAATAACTTCTACCTATAGACCTAGGTAAAGGTAAACTACTATACTATAAAGAGTAAGGGCTTTAAGGGTAGGCTAAATAATAATAACTTTATAAATAATATTATAAGTACTATCCCTAAGGTAGTACTAGCTTACTATTAACCTACTAACCTAGCACTAAACCTAGGCCTAGAGAGACCTATTAATTAAAATACTTATAGTAACTAACTAGTTAACTTACCTCTTATACTTAATACTAATATAATAGTAGTAACTATAGCTCTCCCCTTTATTATTAGTAATCTAGTAATATAGTAGTTAACTAACCTTATAAAGTTATATTTAGAGGAGTTAAAGTATAGTAGAGGGGTATATAAGTTACTTAAGTTAAAGCTTACTATCTTTTATAACTACTACTTTAAGGCTAATATCCTATAAGATTAATTTACTAACGCCTTCTTTATTATACTTAAGGGGGTAGTATTTAACTTTTATACTAACTACCTCTATAATACCTTTAATAGTTATAGCTTTTATAATATAGTCTTAAAGGTAAAAAATAACTTTAAAATAGAGGAGGTATACTAGTTAAACCTTATAGAGCTTTAATAGACTAACTTTATAACTATTATATATAATAACCCTAATAAAATAAAGGCTAAAGTATTAGAGCTACTTATTAAGAAGATTATAACTCTTCTCTATTTTATTATAAGAGTTAGTATACCCTTAGATATAACACTTTATAATATACTACTTAGCTCCTACTAGGGAGTAAAAGAATACTCTCTTATATTATTTAGCCTAGCTATAACTTTTATAGGTATATATATATAACTATACTTTACTATTAGTAATATAGCTTAGTTTAAATAATAACCTTATTAATACCTTATAGAGATAGAGAACCTTAACTTTAAGGGTAATAATATATACTAAACTAACTATACTTATAATAGATAAAGTAGTTACTAGTAGAGGTATAGTAGTACTTACTATAGCTACTATAATAGTAGTAGTAGTAGCCTAAGGTATACCTTTAACTATAACTAATAATAGAGGCCTAGTAGTAATAGTAACTTAAAGAAGTACTTTATCTATAGTAAGTAGAGATACTAGTTAACTAAATACTCTAAGAATAAAAGGTAATAATTATACTAAAGGTATAAAGACTAGTACCCTTCTAAAGTATTATATAAAAGCTTTTATTAATTTATTACTAAATATAAAGGACTTAAGCTACTTAACTTTAATAATAAGGATTATAGGAAGGAGGATAATAATAATAAGTTAAGTATAGTATTCTTTATATCTATAATATTCTTTAGCTTAGCTACTATTAATAGCCTAACTTTCTTCTTTACTCTTTAAAACTAGTTAACCTTATACTTTATTATAAAGGAGGATCTTTAAGAGGAAATAGTTAATATAACTTACTAAGAACCTTTAAATATATTTACTTTTAATAACTAGTATTTATTAGTAGTTTTTTAGGGTATTATACCTAACTCTAACGTAGTAAAGTACTTAACTATTAGGTTTAATTAATACCTTATACTATAACGCTTTCTTAATAGGAACTTTACTATAGATACTACTAACGCTAGGTAGGTAAAGATCTACTTTAGTAATAGTAAGTACTTTATTTTAAAAGGAACTATTAATATTAATATACCCCTAGGTACTCTTACCTTTTATATAATACCTATAAATACTCCTTTTTTACTTTATCTTATAAATATAGACTATAAAGGGATTAAGTTTAATAACCTTACTAATAAACTTATCTAAGGTAAGAATATAGTACTTATTATTTATAAATAGGGCTATATATAGATACTACTAGACTAACTAGTATAAAGTATAGCCTAGTATTATCTTATAAAGCCTAAGTTATAATAGATTTATTACTATTTTAGGTACCCTTTTATTTAATAACTCTACTAACTATTATAGAAGTCTAGTAATAAGACTAAGGTTACTATCCTTAAGAAGATTACTAAGGTATATTATTAGTACTAGATAAATATAAAGGCGCCTAAAAGGTTTAAGTTTACTATAAAAGATAATTATAACTTTAACTATAAGGTTATTATTAATATAATATATATTAATAAGAACTACCCTATTCTTTATATTATTAATATAGTAATATTCTTTTAAGTAGTAAGATTCTTAGAGAACCTTATAGTAGAGTATACCTAGGAAGCACTCTATATATACTAGATTAATGTATATCTTAGCCTACCTAATTAGATTATTATAGATATAGGCCTTAACTTTTATTTAAATACCTTTAAGAGGTCTACGTAGTCCTTCTTTATTAATATAAAAGAGATACTAATTAAAGTATATTATAGTATTAGTAAGGTTAAATAATACTATACCCCTCTTTATTACACTTATAAGATCCTCTATAATAAAGGTACTACACCTAAAGTAGCCCTTTAGCTAGCTATTAAAGTAGTTAATAATACTACTAGTCTAGATAGTCTTATCCCTATACTACTAGTCTTTAACGCTTACCTATAGATCTTAGACTCCTTACCCCTATTACCTACTATAATAAAAAGGGTAGAGGTAGTAAAGAAGGTAATAGAGGTAGTATAGTAGATCTATATAAAGCGCTAAGTTAATAAGGTAATAGCTATATATAATAGCCTAAATACCTCTAAAACTATTATACTCCTACTTTAATTAATAGTCTAAGTCTATTATAAGAAAGAAGGTTAGTAAAGACCCTTTTATTTTATTATAAATAATAAAACTAAGTATATTATTAATACTTCTTATAGCCTATAAACTTTTTAGACTACTATAGTTAAGCTATATTATTATAACCCTTTATAAAAGGACCCTCTAGAGAGTAATAGTAATAAAGAGTACCCTCTAGAGAGTAATAGTAACAAAGATAGTCCTTTATTTAATAACACTAGTAATAATAATAAAGATAAGCTTATAGCTACGCCTATTAAAGAGGCTAAGGATACTATTATTATTAATATTAGCCTAAGGTAAAGACTAAGACGCTTATACTACTAAAACTACTTCTTTAATAAAATAGGTCTTTACTTTACCTTAGTTATAACCTATAAGGTAATTACCTCTATCTTTTTATATACCTTTATAATAGTAAAAAAAAAAGCTAACTAGTTACTCTCTCTTAACCTATATAAGAAGAGTATTATTATAACCCTTAGACTACCCTTTTAATACTCCTATAAGGTTAAGATTAATAGTCTAATTAACTATAGAGTCTTTAAGTTTATTTAATTTAATAAAGCCTTTTATAATACATTTTAGATTTTTATATTATATATAGTAGATAAAGTTAAAGGTAAAAATAAGATACCCTATAAGAAGTCTTACCTTATAATCTAAGGTTATATAGATAATAGTAAAGAGGCTATCTTTACTTAATCCCTAACTATATAATATACTAGCTAGTAATTAATACTTATAATTACTATAATAATATTCTAACTATATAGATTTACTCTTTAGCTAAGGGATATTACCTAGGTATACCCTTAATTAACTACGTAGTTATTATAAACTATCTTAGTGTATCTTTTACTATAGATTTAGTATCTCTACCCTAAAAGTACTATTATATAAATAATCTAACTACTCTATAGGATTATAAAAGTTAGTATATACTAATAGGTAATATATAGTTACTATTATAAAAAAAAGCTCTAGATAGAGACTTTAACCTATAACCTATACCTACTTATCTCTAAGATAAGTAACCTAGACTTTAGAGTAGTAGAGATATAAACTAATAATACTTTAGGCCTCTTAGATAAAGTATTTACTACTTATAAAGATAAAAAGCTTATAAAAGTAAACTTTATAGCTAAGCTAAAAAAGACCCTTATTATTAATAACTTACTTACGTTTAATAGTAGAGTAGTTTTACTAACTACTAATAGCTTACTAGTTTTTAAGTAAAAGAACTAAGGTAAGAAACTTTAACCTATTAAAGTAGACTTACCTAACGCTATAAAGTAATATATTAAGTAATAGGCTTATAGAGTCTACATTATATTAGTCTACTAACCTAAAGTATACTTTAATTACTCTATTATAGTATAATACTAGTAACTAACTACTAATAAGATTACTATACTAAACCACTATATTAAATAGTAGATAAATAACTTAGACTATAGACTAATTTTTTACCTAATTAACTTAACTAAAGTAAACCTCTTTATCTTTATTAATAGCTTTTTTACTAATAATAAAGATTTAACCTTATAGTTAGGTTTTATTATTATCTTTATAACTAAAAAAGCTACTAATAATACCTCTAATAACTAATTTAAGATAACTAGTAGTATTATTTACTTTAGTTTAATAAAGTATAAATAAATAATAAAAAGTATACTTACTAATAAGATCTATAGTATAGTTATAGGAGCTAATATAGCCTATACTATCTCTATAACTATAAAGTAAGTAACTAACTACCTTAAGTTACTAACTATCCCTATAATCCTCTATACTAATTTATACTTATTATATAAGTACCTTATAAAGCTAAGTACTATAAAGGAGAAATAACTAATAATTAATATTATAGCTTTATAATAGTTATATAAGTAATAAGAAATTTATAAGGTCTAATAGATTAAGGGTAATAATAACCCCACTAATAGATTTATAAAGATAGCCCTAAATAAGGCGCTAAAGAGGCTAGTTAGTAATAGGACTATTATAATTAAAATAGAGGGATAGGTTTTATAGACCCTATAATTAATTACATAAGAATAAAAGTATTAAATACTTTTTTATCTTCTATTTTTATTATATTTTTAGGCTTATTAGTAGTAGACTAAATCTAGGCTAAAATATAGGTATACTAGTAGTTATTATTACTTTAGAAAGTTACTAGTATTACGATGTAATACATCCCACAGAACAACGGAGGGACCAGCCCGAGGTCACGCATGCCACCACGTAACCTTCCTTAAGCCGGAGCATCATATCTATCTTCGCTAGCCAAGCGGCGATAACCTCCCTTCTTCTTCTTCTCTATCATCATCATCTCACTTAGCAACAATATAACTATTGGTGGTGATCACCTTTTCCAGCTGGACCCTGTGAAACCAACAAATACATTTATATAGGAATACTTTATCTACTATATCTATCTATTATATCTACTAATATACTCCTCTACTATCCTCTAGCCTCTAGATATAGCTATCTTTAGCCTATTAAAGCAGGCCTGTATATAACTCCTTAGTATCTAAGGTATTATCTAGCTAGCAGACCAGCCAGTAGACCACCTAACTAAGCAGCTAGCAGTCGGATAAAGCTATATCAAACGTCCTATAGTTAACCCCTCATTAGTCTGCTAATCTAAGGGACTAATCTTACCTACTTGATTAACTAAGCAAAGATAGGCTAGATACCTATACTCTTTGTCACCTATCTAGAAAGGTACAAAAGGCCTATAATAACGAGGTATTCTAACAGAGAATTCTAGAGAAGGATAATAAGGAATCAAAGGCCCAGCTAGAGGAACAGCGTAACTACAGGAGGAAAAAGGTCACTATTATACTGCCTAACAGAACCTTTACAACTATATAGGATTCTAAGCAGTTGCAACAGTCGCCGGGCAATAATATGGATAGTCTAGATGCATCCAGCGCATCTGAAATATCCAGCAAAGCCGAAAGTTACATATGAGTGGGCGGTCAGCCTGGCAAAATAAGTGGTGATAGTAGTGGTGATGGCAGTGACGTTGATGGTGCAAATGTGGGGGTGGCGCATAAGTAGGGTAGGTGTGTTATTCGCCTTACGTCGTTGCCGATATCTATTAATGATTGTCTACTGTTGCTCCCTCTATCTTTCTATGCCAAGGCCCACCCGAGTATTCTACATCCCCCAGCGACGTATACAGCACGTGAATATGCTCGACGTAGCCGTTGTCTCCTTCACGAACGTTTTGTTTGAGCACCTGTATCGCCAACGACAAGGGCCATGCAATGAAGGCGCCGCTCAGCGAGAGGCTATCGATCTGTTTCGGGGGGCAAACCGTTAGCAGGCTGTGCTCTGTATACCTATAGTCAAGGGAAATGGGCTGAACACGGGGAGGTGAGGAAAAGTTGTTAATGGATGTTGTGCGGCGCACTAACGTTTTTCTTGTACTTGGCCCACATTGATTTGACGGCCGAAGAGACCCTCAGGGCGGTGGAAAGCAGGCGCCTCTTCGCATCGGACACTAGCACATTATCCGAAGCGATGCCCTGCTGCTCGCCCTGCCTGAGAGACGTCTGATACAAAAGCATCGTAACGGCTTGGAGCGAAAGATAGGCGTCAAGAGCTACTGGGTCCGAATACAGCGTGCGTAGAGAGAAGAGAGGCTCGAGTGGAGCAGAGTATACTTGGACGGTTTTGACGAGAGCCTGGTGGCGATCCCAGAAGCCCGGCTCGCCCGATTCTGTGCTGGACACGTGCTTGAGGACCTGCCCGATGAGCGAGACGACTACCGAAAGGCCCGCAAAGGGTGAGATGGTGTCGGGAGTGTCGCGTTCTCTCAGCCCGTCGAGGTAGGGCATGTATTGGGGGTTAAAAGTGTGATCCAAGGCGCCGGGGGACGGGAGGAAAACGAGCGGCTAAAGAGGCCGGAGATGTTAGCTAATAGGGGGGCAGGGGGGCTTGCTCATATTCAAGAGGAGCGAGGTATAATAATAGTAGCACTCACATTGGTGTAACTGGGGGCGCTGGAGGTACCTGAATGTATGCTGGCGTAGCCTTCGAGGATATACAAACCCCAGAAGCACCGCCGACGCTCCTCGAGGTCGAGAAGATCGTGCGTCGCCTCGAGCTTTATCCGCACGGCTGGCGGGACGCTGGAATTTGAGCCTGTTCCCGTCTGGACCTGGTCCATTTGTCCCAGCTGCATCATGGAGGCTAGCCGCGCAGCCCTGCTGAGGGAGATGTAAGCGCGAGTGCAGTTTCGCCTCCCGAGATCGAATCTCGTCAGGCACAGCAGGGCTTGCAGAAGACCGATGCTCGCCAGGGAGTCGGGCATGTCGTCGCGCTCGCACGCGTCGGCGTACTGTCTCGCTAGTGTGTAGCAGGGCTTCCACTGGTGGCGATGCTGTTCTGATACGACGGTCCCTAGCAGGGCCACCGAGTAGCTGATACAGAGAGTGGATGAACTGTCGGGGGACTCGGCGAGCTGGCGGTAGAAGCTGTCTTCCGCGATGATGGGCAACGCGGGGCTAAAGTCCCGGAAGAATATGTCGTGCAGTCGGGACAAGAGCTCGGCTGGGAGACCGCCAGCCGAAGATGCTAGACCCGGGTTGGCATCTTCGTCCAGCCCCGGGGGCGGCAGCTCGTTGCATGTAGGCTCGGGGAGAGCAAAGAGTGGCGGCATGTCTAGGTCTAGGTCCATCTGGAAAGCGGAAAAGTCGGGAGCGCCACAGCCCACTGATGACGAAAAGCAATGCTCGGGCGAACCTAAGTCAGCCAGCATGTCATCGGCAGAGGCAAAGAGATCCCGCGGCTCGGCCAGGGTTTGAGTCGTGACCGGGATTGTTGGGGTTGGCGAAGGCAGGCTGGGTGTTCTCCCTGGCGCATGAGAGTGAGACGCAGAGGCGGACAGCAAGACGCCGCTGGTTTCTGTCGGCGGAGTGCTGCCGCCGCCGCCGCCATGTCCTTCCGAGACAAAGCGGCGTGTGCTCGAAAACGACAAGCTTGCTTCGCCGGTCTTCTTGGCCAGGAGGGCTTCGGTCTCACGCAGTCGCTCCTGGAGCTGGCGGATGACGGCGTCCTGTCTCGTCCGGTTCCGCACGCGATCACGATAGGTGCATGTGTACCCGAGCCGGGCGCAGAGGCTACACTGAGGAAAGAGCCGGTCGCATTTGACCTTACGATCTCGACACGGCTCGCACCTGGCAAGCAGCGAGAAGGGTGAGTGACGAAGATGCAGCTTTTTTTTTTGGATATAATCAGTCTGATGGAAGTACTTACGTGAGGCGCATGGGGGTGCCGGGTTGGGGACTGCTGTCTGGATTAGATCGAGGCATGTGCTGCCGCGTCCCCTCTGGACAGTCTCTCGCAGCGACTTTGGAGAAACAATTATATTGAATAGTAAAAACCGAAAGTAGTTGAGTTTGCTTCTTGTTGGAACTCTTCTGTCGAGATGTTGGACGCCTGCTCACCTTTTGGCTCTGTTATGGTGTTACCTGATATATCACCGACTACCACCACCGCGAGGCGGCTCAGCCCGGGCCGCCTCGGGCGAATTCGCCTCGGGATCTCGTATATCGGACCAGTTGTGAAGCGTGCAGGATGGCCCGCCTTGAATACGTACCTCGAAAACAACCTTAGTTGCTTAGGTATCTTGGCAATGGTAGATATCTGGGACTGCTGCCTGTTGTATGCGGCCCGCACATGATACGTAAACTAGGTACTTCAAAATCATTCCGGATTCCGAACCCCTCCTCCTGCTGGTTGTCATTAGCCTCACTGGGTAGTTTACAAGAGGCTGGTCCCACTAACTTAAGCTAGTTTCAGAAGGAGATATTTCGAAACCCAGCCTACCCACCGGTTGACATGTAGGGTGGGGGTCAAACGACTGATTAGTGGTCAATTAACAGTCAGCAGGGCTGAAGGATCCATCCATTACTGGAAGGATGGGCTGGTTTGTCACCGTGTGAAATATTCCCCCGAGCCCCATGGGAACATACAAGGCGATGTGATTAACATCATGTCATCATGGCAGAACATCATGTGGGATCCTTCACACCATGTAAGATCCTTCACATCATATCAACAATTTCACATCGTAACAAGGCTTTAGGGGGTTTAGAAGGGTACTTAGGGGACCTAGGGAATAAGTCTAGGGGGTCTAGGGGTCCTAGGAAGGGGGGGGGGGGGGGGGGGGGGAAGGATAGGTACGGCCTAGAGGGGGGATTAAACCCCTAGCCTCTACTACTATATAGCTCTTCTAGTAAGCTATATACTAATCTACTAGACTAGCTACTGTTTTGATTAGTTAGGTTAGACCTTAAGGTCCTTATATTCCCTAACCCTACTTCCTGTAGCCCTTGTTACGATGTGAGATTCTTGACATGATGTGAAGGATTTGACATGGTGTGAAGGATCTGACATGGCGAATAGCATGTTGACATGATGTCAACTATAACGCCCTGTAATAACTACCCACATATTATTACTAATGCCTGCAGTCAAGAGAGGCAACCAGGCTAGCCCAGTCCACGATAGGTACAGTACAGATACATATCGTACGACTTGCGAGATTCTAGGGATTATGTAGGGTAAGTGTAACTGACACCGCCCCACAGCCATATGGCATACCCGAGCTTTCCGTCATGGAACAACGTCGAAAAAATGACACCGACCCTGGCCAGCCGGCCAGGGTCCCGTGCTTAGTCTGGGCGGCGCGCGCTCCGGAGTGGGTTCCGGGACCAATAATGAGAGGTTGCGGTATCAATTCGATAACCGCACTCGTTAAATTCATTGGATGACACGGAGAACTGCCTCCGGCGGACATCGAGGGTCTGGAGGGCGAGTTGTTTTTGACGGCGTAGGCTAATTCCCAGTGCCCCTGTTGTCATCGATGCAAATGGACAGACAATTGAGCAAGACGAATTGGGCTTCCGGTCTTGCATCGCACGGCAATGCTTCTGCCAAGGGCATGTCCAAGATCTCCAACCTGGATGTCGAGATGGCGTTCCAAGTCATGTTTGTTTAGATTGGGCGTCCTTGGCTACACGTGGAACTCTTCTCCGACCATGAGCTTGACTGCGCTGGGGCGTTCGCGAGCCCTCCGCCGGGGCCTGAGGACCTTTGCATATAAGCGTGTGTTTTATCTATTCTAATTATTGGATATATAATGAGGGGAGTTTAGCCCCCCAATTTTGATTCATTGAACCTTATGTTAACCCTACAAAGAATTAAATGTCACCTGCTTATGTATTAACTAGTAAAGCCGGATGATGGAGAGTATTGTTTACTACTAAATTAGCCCGCCAGCCGGCGGGCGGCCAAAGTGAAAGTCATCGCCAATAAAAGCACTAAAAACCCCGTTACAAGGCCATACGCCAATAATTCTCCTTATAAAGAAACCCCATGCGCTAAAATGCTATGCGAACCTTATATCGTGTGTTCTATGCTGCGGTGTGTAGGCGTACCGGTGCGTTGTGCTTATTGTCCTGTGATATTCAGATCTGCCGACCAATAAAACTGGAGATACAAACAACCTCACCGCGTGCGTTGGAAATTAGTGTGTATCTAAACTCCGATTGGTTCAAATCCCATCACAGCTGTATGCGACCATACTGTTCCTGCCCAAGGCCAAAGACCAAAAAAAGCGTTACACTGCGTTAGCCGCTGCGCAGTTTTTGGTGGGTGCGGCATTCATGGACTCATCATCAGCACATAATGCCCTGTGGATGTTTTTATTTCAACGTGAGAGACGTGTAACTTGGCGTACATGGATAACAGATCTGCTCTTTTCCTCTATTGTTGTAAAGATTAGGGTAGGTAGTGTTAAGAGGAGGTAAAAGGGGGCAGTGTTAAGGGAGTGAGATGCAAGAATTAAAAAGCAAAATCCTGTTTGTGTCTTTTTTTTTTCAGAACGCAACAGAGGTGTACAGACTTAGGGTCAATGGCAGGGTGTGTATATTTCAAGGGGTATATACTAGAGGCAACAAAGTTAGAATAGTAGAAACAGAGGGACACCAATCTAGTGAGGACTTATTTTATACTATAACGTAGAGCTAAAATAGGCGCTTTGCCTTCTAATGATAGAAGTGCTATACTTTAAGATTAGGAGGTCAAGACTCTTATAGCTAAGACTTTATGAGGGCTGGATTAGTAGTTGGGTTAGTGGCAACTAGCGAATACCTGGTGTTGTATGTCTTTCCTTTTGCCTTACCCCACTTCCCTCCTTTTGCTCTGTAGCTACTGTGAGAGTGATCAGATAACCTGACAGTGACCCCCCAAGACGGGTCACTGTCAGCTTACTATGCATATGTAGACTTATGTAGATATCTGCCTTGCGTGGCCTTGGTTCGCCTGCGTTGGTTTGCCTTAGTTGTCTAGGCAGTGCCGTCTTACTTTTCTACATTGGGCACCAACGCATTGCCGCCAGCCAATGAGAGACAACCACTAGGCGCAAACACGTTGCCTGTGCCGCAGTTAATCACCCGCCAGAGCAGCCAACCACGCAGCGTGGTAAACAACCCGTTGTGGCGATGCTTCGCACAGCCATACTGAGTTATATAGGTAAGAAGAGCAAGCACCACCACGAGATTGTCATTCAAGTTGTTGAGAATTAGGAGGCTTCGTTCGCTCCATGTCCCAGGCATAGTCTCACCATCCTCGCTTTCCCTCTGTGTTTACTAACTTGAAGCACTAGGCCTCATGTTGGGAATAGCTGCCCCGTCCCTTCCTCAGCCTACCCTTTTGCACTGCCTTCGTTGCTGCCTCTACATCGCCTATCGCTGGCGAATCCTCGAGAAACCTTCCTAGACCTCAAGCCCACGGAAGAGATGGCCCATCGACTACGTTACGTACACGAGAGACTTCGAAGCTTTGAAGAACTCAGTGACGTACCGCTAGACTTGCCGTATAAGGCTGACAAGGTCCTCGGGTTCAATACAGATCGTAGGTACTCCTGCGTATAATATCATGGGCGTCATCTGAATACCCAATGGTTCTAGGTGAGAGATTCTCTCGTGGCTTTAATGCTGGTGAATCAATAAGGGCTTGTTGGCAATGGGATCAGAACGCCCCCTCAGCGCACGTCATGTCCACGACCGAGTCATTGCAACATCTCCAAGCCCAGCCGGAGCAAGAGTCTGGCGTTGCCGAATGGGCCTTCCCCGATAGCAGAATAAGCAACGATGCAGTTCCGAGCACTGTCTACAGCATGCTACCCGACAATTCGTGGTTCCGCTTACTTATTCTGCAGCCGAGTAAGGACTTGTGGGCACCCATTCAATGTCAACTAAGAGCCTTTAAGCGGAACAATGTTCGTTGCAAGTACGAAGCCCTCTCCTATGCCTGGAAGGAAGGCGATCCCGAGTATGAGTGGGGAGAAGAGAAAGGTTGGTCAAGATTTCGCCGTTTGACTCGACACCAAGTCCTAGTTGACATGTCACTGATGTCGAAAAGAGGGAAACAAATGGCGGCCGCTGCGCATCACTTGCAATGAGCACCAAGTCCCCATCAAGGGGAACCTTGGGTCCGCCTTGATCCACCTCCGGCATTCGTCCCGGGCTCGAGCCATCTGGGTTGACGCTCTCTGCATAAACCAGAATAACTTAACCGAGGTGACGGAGCAAATTCAGGCAATGGCAGAGACATACCGCCAAGCATATCGCACCATCGTATGGCTCGGAATGGTGCCCGAATCCTCACATGCAGCTACGTACCCCGAAGCTGCCATGGCATCATTGTGTCATATCGTCAAGCACTGGGACCCGTCGCAGCCGGTCAGGTACTTCGTAGCAAACCTTGTGACGCGGTCCGTGGAGGCAAAGGAACCAGATCCCAATGGCAGGCTTCCTCGCGATCTGGAAGACGTCTTCAGAACTCCCACAAGCTATTGGCTCCCGGCCCTAGCGCCCCTACTCGAATTGTTCAGGGCGAGCTGGTTCACCCGCAAATGGGTGATCCAAGAGGTGACACTGTCGCCCTCAGTTGACGTTCTTTTCCACAATTGCCGGATATCTTGGCGCTGGATTGGCCTGGCAGCAGCCGTCATGAGGACGCAATATGATGATGCATTAAGGGAACACCGGCTTTACAATGTCTACAACACATACCTCATGTTTCGGTTGTCAGAACCTCGCGTCTTGGATCCTAGTAGGCTGACTTTTGTGGAGCTTTTGAGGCTGACCGCCGACTTCATTACCAGCGAGCCCAAGGATATCTTTTTCTCTCTTCTCGGTCTAGAGACAAGCGATCACCATTCAGAGCACCGGCCTCTTCTCAAAGCTGACTATCGCATGTCCTACGAAGATACCTGCACCTCTTTTGCTCGGTCGGTTCTGGAAGTCGCACGTTCTAGATCTTGTCCATTAGATATACTATTGGATGCTGGAATCTCAGGTGATGGCAGACGGAGACAATTGAATGACTCAACCGAGGAGCAGAGCACGGGTGCTAGAAAGGGCATGCCGAGCTGGGTGCCCAGCTGGAAACCAGGCCGACCAAGTCTGCTCTCGCCTCCTTCTCTCGACGACCATTTCCAAGCCTCCAACGGCCTAGAGCTCTACTTGGACATTGGCTCTCCCACCTGCCTCACGCTTCAGGGGATCTCCATCTCCACTGTGCTGTGGACCTGTCCTCATACAATCGCGTCGGAGAACGACATTGCTTCCAGCATCGACTGGATAAGCGAATTTCCCTTTACGGAATCCATCACGCCCTCACACCTAGAGGTCTACTCACGTACTTTATGTGCCGGTCGTGATTCCTACGGCAGCCGAGAACACGACCGCGCCGCCATGGTGCTGCCTTTTGTCGCTTTCGCTATTTACGGCGCGATACCTGACATGAAGCCTTACCATTGGATCAATACCGCCCGTCAGAGCCTGCCGAAGGCACAGCAAGACCCTTGGGATTATGTGGAAACCTCAACCGGGAAGCGTCGCCGCAATGAATCGAGCTCATGGAATGCAGAATGGATAGCCAGCCGAAAGCGGTTCGGTCACATAGCTTCGCTGGTGGCACGGGGCCGCCGACTGTTTCTCACAGCTGCCGGGCACGTTGGGCTCGGGCCGTGTGAGACCGTCGTCGACGACTCGGTCTGTATCCTGGGAGGGTGTTCCATGCCACTTATCCTGCGGCCGGGGAATGGCGAGAATAAGGTGCTCGTGGGGCCGTGCTATGTCGACGATATTATGGACGGAGAAGCAGTGGACGCGGCGAAATCGGGCGAAAGGCTCTTTGGGCCGCTGTGGTCGGATTCGTTTAGACAGATCGCAGAGGGGGTCGAAGCATGTCCGGCGATAAGTGAGCTTCGAATCCAGCAGATTGTCATACAGTGAAATATTAGAGAGTGTGATGACAAAAGCGGATCCGTAATTGCCAATGCGCAATTACGGCTTATATCATGACAGAGAGGGAGATTGTTAAGTCTATGGTAGTTATATAGTTTAAATGCCGTTCTACACCCCCATAAGCAGCCTAGTACAATTCACCCGGGACAGTAAAGTCACTTTAAGTGTAACCCAATAATAGCACCTCTGGCCTGTGCCAAATCTCGATATTTTAATTCTGTAAAAAACCCCAATAGCGTAGAGTAATTGTCGGCTTAGATCTCTCTTCGACTGTTGCCGGCGAGGACCTCATCCACGGCCAGCGATGGTTTCAACCACCAAGGTCGCGAAAATCTTGCGCCGTGAGTCACGCTGAACAGCGATGACTCAATTGAACCACCAACTATAGTAGTTATAAATACAACGGAGTATAGGTTTTTAGGATCACCTACTTGTGCCCCGCACCTGTGACTTGGGTTTCGGGCCACCTCCTGTCAGATGTAATAGCAACAAGTGGCAACTGTTGAACTAGAGGGCATAACGCACGCCGAAGACGTCAGAGAGAAAGGACTTACCGGCCAGCCGCTCGGCAGCAACAAAGAGACTGCCGCGGGCTTCGTCACCTTCGCGGGGGCCTAAGACGCCTAGGAAAGGGTGGCAGGGCGCGAAAAAGCACAAGAGAATAGCTACACACACAAGCAACGCACTCAACATACGCACAATTGACCCATGGCTATTATCCCAACCAAATCAACAATGGATGTCAAATGGGTTGTATGGGCACCTGCTTTATGCTGTAAGGCAGGGCTGCGAAGGGAGCCTTGTCTTCCGATTATGGAAGTGCAAGATCTCCAAAACAGGAAGTCCAGGCTCTCATAGCTAAGACTTCATGAGGGCCGGATCAGTAGTTGAGTCGGTGACGATCAGCGAATACCTGGCGTTGTATATTTTATTAGTCTTTTTTTAGAAAAAAATCCTGGTTGATTACTGGTAGCACAACCAGGAGTTTTCAAACAGCCCCAGTATCCCTTCAAAACGCTTCTATTACTAGTTAGAGCGCACAGCAGGGCATAGAAAAGTAGGTGTGTAAAGTGCTTGATTGTAGAAAGTGGATACTCGTGTGCTGAGCTCATAGAAATACCCTTCCAATGAGCCATCACGTGACCATGCTTGTGACAACTACATTCTGATGCTCCACCACACTGAGGTTCTCGTGATAGCTTCCCTACCCCTGGGTACAGCTTCCAGGGGGGTGCGTAAAGACCAGTGCGCGGCCCAACTCAACGCTGGACAAGCGGCAGTCGTACCAGATGGGCCAGCCGAGACTTTACACGATCAGGTCGTCGGTGCGCACTGGGAGCGACTGGACCAATGAGAACATCGAGTCGTCGCAGTACCCCAACGGCAACCAGGGCGACGACCTCATCTTCCTCAACAGCGACAGCTCCCGGTACGTCGTCAAGCCCGCCGGGTGCGGGCCCCAGGACTACGAGCTCAAGATGCGCGCGTCCAAGGCCGACGTCAACGGCATCTGGGTCACGGAGCACATCCTGGAGCTGAACAGCATCGGCCGCTTCATGACGGCCTCGCTCGACGGCGGCCTCGGCGGCCTCGGCGCGCCGAGCCACCTGCCGGGCTTCTGCTTTGGCAACTCGGCCACCGTCCACGAGGTGCGGATGTTCGCCTACAACTTTGCCAAGTGGAGCGAGCACACGGCCCTCACGCCCGCCGACACGTGGGCTGCTGCTGCTGCCCCGGACCCGGGAGGACGAAAGGTGAAGACGGCCCCGCGGCTAGAGTTGTCTCGTGTTCGGCCCAGGCCTTGCGGCGCATCGTCTCGGATCGGGCGCGGTACGCTGCCTTTTGCTCCTCGGGCAGGACGGACCACCCGGGCTCGACCCCGTGACCCGAGACGCCCGCTTCGCTGGCGAACAGGGTGATTGGACTGCGCGCCCTGGCCGTGGGCGGCCAGGGCCCGGATCCAAAGCGGTCGGCGTGCGAGGGAGGAGGCGTCGCAGGCCACGGTGATGCGAAGCCGCTGGAAGAAAACAGCGATGAGGCCTGGGAAGAAGCTCGGAGGGCAGCGAGGTGTTGGCTGTTCCGCGCGGCCACCTCTTCCTCTGTGACGTTGCCGAGCCGGTGCTGCTCATTGAGTGCCGTCATGGCCCTGATGATGTCGCCGGGCTGCTGTGCCTGCCCGGCCTGACCCTGCGCCGCGCGGAATCCCGCTCCTGGCATGGAGAAAGACTGCACCGGACCAGAACCGGGAAACACCGGTGCCGTCTGTCGCATCGGGTGCATCTGGGCCGCTCGGCGCATCAGAGCCGCGTGAAAGACGGCGAACTCCAGCCCCAGCCTGCTTGACAGGAGCTCGGCGGCCTGCGCGGCCCCGGGCTGGCCGAGGGCTTGCGACATGGCGACGTCGGAAAAGGCTGCGTCGTCGGCGGGGTGGAATCGGCGCGCCAGCAGCGCAACCTCGTCGTCATTCAGCATCGCGTCGAACTGGCCGCGGTCCAGCGCATCCCTCCCCTTGGCGTAGAGCTCGATGGGCGTGCTTAGTCGCCCGCCCGTCGCGCGTTGGATGCTGGCGCGCACCGCGTCCGGCGGCGGCCAGAGGAGAGCCCGGTGCAGCTCGTCCGTCGTGAGGGAGTCGGGGCGGGCGAGCGCCTTGCCCACGACGTCGCCGCGGCTGTACAGGAGCTGCCGCTCTTGGTCTGTGAGCTGGTCCTGCTGGGTCTGGGCTTTGATGTATAGAGCCCTTGGGATGGCGTCTCCGTGGACTGGTTGCGTGTTGCGTTGCCATATGGACCGCTCGATGGTTGCGTGTAGAGCGGCATCGGCGCGCCGCATGGCCTCGGCCCCTTCCTCTGTGTCGAGATCTCCACCGACGTCGGGCCAGTCCTCGTCCCTGGTTCCGAGGTCTCCAAAGTTGGAACCCAGGTTACGTGGCTCCGCCATCTTGGTTGGAACCGGTTGTTGTTTGTAAGTGAAAAGTTATCTCGAGCGGGATAAAGATAATGTTGACTTACAGAAGGGGCGGGGATTTGACTATGTAAGGAAAAAGCGCTTTCAACCGTAACCCTTTTCAGCCAGTTGCAAGCTTATGTCAGCAGTAATCGAGTATCTCGTGCGACGATTCAACCCATCTATTTACAGCTACTACAACACATGAAGTAGATGGCTGTTATGTTGGTCATTAGTGAGAAGAGTGGAAACAGAGAGACACCGTTTTGGTGACGACTTGATTTATGCCGTAAAGTAGAGCTGAAATAGGCACTTTGCCTTCCGATGATTGAAGTGCCATAGTTCAAAATTAGGAGGTCAAGACTCTCACAGCCAAGACTTCATAAGGGCTGGATTAGTAGTTGAGTTGGTGACAATCAGCGAATACCTGGTGTTGTATGTTTTTGTCTTTTTTCTTTTTGTCCTGGTTGATTACTGGTAGCACAACCAGGAATTTTCGACTAGCCCCACAGCCAACAGGGGGGTGGGTACGTATATATGCAAAGACCAGTGCGCGGCCTAGCCCAACCGGCCCCAGCCGGCGTCGGCCGCCCCACGCGCGCGGCTTTCTTATCGTTCCCGTAGCTCCGATAAGGCGCGCGACAACAAGCCACACCACTTCCGTCATTCTCCCTGCTACCTCTCTCTCTCTCGCTCTCTCACGCAGCTCTCTCCTTCTCTCTTTCTCTCTCTGTCTTGCGGTCACCCACGTCAGAAGTTCCTCCCCCCCAGGACCGTCACTATTTCAGAGCTAAGCCAGCGAGTATGACGAACGCACGCTCGACATGACTGATCCCACGTACACAGTCTTCGTCCGGCTGCCCATTCTCCGGGGCGACTTCACGGATCCCCTTCCAGTACGTCCATCCCGCCTGGTGAATGCCCGATCCGGGCGCTCATGGAGCCTCGGGTCGCCGATGCTGATGCCATTCCCGCCTCCATAGGTCAGCTGGGATTCCACCAAGGACGATGTGCTGTGGAACATTCTGTCCAACGCAGCCAAGACCGAGATTGACTGTAGGCTGAAGATGCCCTCCTCCTCCTCCTTTGCATTTTGCTGACTGACGTGTCTTTAGGGAAAGAACTGTCCGTCTCCCCGACATACCTCGACCCCCTGCTTGAAAGCTAACCCGGCCCCCCAGAGCTGCGCATTTCGATGTGACTGTCGACTTCCTCCTACAGCAAGTAGCCTACCTGACCGAGCGACACACCGCCCAGCTGCGGGCTCAGGTTCGGAAAGCCACGGCTGCTGCCAAGAGCTCATCCGGCCCCTCTCCCATCCCCGGCGCCGAACCTCAGGGTCACCAGAGAACCGCATCCGCCCTTTCCATCCGCCGCGATTCCCCCCTTCCGCGAACCGAAACGAGCACCCCCGTGACCCCGATCACGAGTTCCCTGCGACCCAACATCTCCCGCCATGGCTCTGCCGGCACCGTAACGCACAACATGGGCGGCGGCGGCGGCGGCGGCGGCTCCTCGACTCGCCAGAGCAAGCCCGCAACCTCGCGGGGATCCAACGAGACCCAGCGACGTCGCCTGTCATCGCTGCCCATCCAGGCCACGCCCCGCAGTCCCGAGCCTGCATCCCCCGGTGCCGGCGATCTGAGCTCCCCCACGTCCTCCGACGACGAGTCCAGCCCTGCGCAGTCGCGCATCATCCGCCGCCCCCCTCGCTTTCAGCAACGTGACGGGCCCGCCGACCTCGACGACGAGGACGAAGACGCCGAACCCGCCTTCCTGCAATACAAGCCGCAGTCGTCCAACACGTCGGCGCAGGACCTGGGCTCCACCCTGCGGGGCGATCCCCGAAACGCCCGACGGACACCCAAGGGCAAGGAGACTGTACACTATTCCGAGACGTCGGATTCCTCAACCAGCTCGCCCGCCATGGTGTCCCGCGGCCCGTCGACGGGAGAGCGCCGCGCGGCGGGCCCGCTCTCCCCGCGGCGCGCGGCCGAGCTGGTCGGCAAGAGCCCGAGCAGGAAGGGCTACTCGCGGGACGGGAGCGAAGGGACCCCCAGCATGGGCAGCAGCTTCAGCGACTTGGACGGTAGGTTCTCGGCCGAGGTCCGGTCCACGCAAATGCCCCTTTCTTTTTTTTCTTCTTTTTTTCTTCTTCTTTTTTTTATGCTAACCAGTGGCAGACGCCTCGG
This sequence comes from Colletotrichum falcatum, assembly GCA_019425465.1. Classification (NCBI taxonomy): domain Eukaryota; kingdom Fungi; phylum Ascomycota; class Sordariomycetes; order Glomerellales; family Glomerellaceae; genus Colletotrichum; species Colletotrichum falcatum. The sequence goes on along the minus strand of SWKJ01000125.1, from coordinate 51,905 downwards.
TCACGCAGTCCGCGCTCGAGGAGGCCCTCGCGAGTAAGATGCAAGATGGCGCCATCGGGAGCAGGTTCAGCATCAGCCAAGCGTTTAGAAGCCGCTACATGCCCAAGCCCGGTCAGCAGTAGGCAAACAGCACCTCGACACTGTCAATTTTTTTCTTTCTTTGTGTATCACGGTTGCTCATGAGACGGTTGGGTCGCGAAGCATTTTTGGCGTTTCGGATAAGATGACGAATGGGAGCCAGACTGGTAGTTGTGCTTGTTTTTGTGTACTGGATATCGGGTCAGGTGTCGGCGTTCAATACATTTCATCAAGGCCCGCGGCCGGACAGAAACCGGCTATTCTCGTTCCCCCTCTTGACGATGTACCCGAGTGTACTGACGACCTAGGTGGTTGGACATGCAAGCACCGCATTGCATCGGGTTCAATTAGAACGGAATCCGGCGATATCTGTATTCAAACTGACCAATCCAAAACTCAGCCACGACCTATGTACAGTGAAAGCCCGAACGCCAGATGCGCGCGTCAAGATGCCTCGTTGTTGCATCTTGAGCCGGGCTCCACGAACACTACAATGACAATTGTCGAATAAGAAGGGAAACAAAAGGAAAACCGCACCCTCCCGTCAATACGCCTCTCGCTTTATCGCCAACCCAACCGTCACCCCTTCCTGCATCTCGTTGCTCTCGGCTCTTTCAACTTTCTACATTGTCAGCTTTGCATCACATCACACCTCCTGACGAGAGAAGGGGGCGAGAGGAAAAGGCTTACTTACCCTTGGCATCTTCGATCCGGGCTCCTCCGTACGGATCCCAGGTCTTTTTGGTTCTGGGCGGAAGGGGTTTCGGCGGCGGCGGCGGCGGCAGGCTCGCCACCCTCACCTCCTGCGGCCGGAACGACGCGCCGCCGCCACCCTTGGCGTCCCCCGCGCCCTGCGGCTGGAGCTCCTCGTCGTCGTCGACCCTCTCGCCGTTCTTGTCCCGGTGCTTCTTGCCCCTGTGGGCGCGGTAGAACAGGAGGGACCCGACGACGCCGACGAAGACGGCGAGGGTGCCGGCGATGGCCCCGATCTCGATGGGCGTCAGGTCCCGCGGCGGCGGCGCGGGCTGCTCGCCCGTGCGCGTGTCTCCTTCGAAGAAAGACATGTGGCGTCCGAAGCCCCGATCGATTTGCGAGCGCGGAACGGCGGCGGTGAATGGTGGTGGTGGCGGCGGCGGCGGCTGAAGGGTCCTTGCGAGGAGGAGAGGCGTTTTGATGGCGGCCCCGGGGGGGGAAGGGCGGTAGAGGGCGGCTCACTACCGAACCGAGACAGGACAACTCCGGCAAGGCGGGTTTGCAGGCTGAAGGGGTCGGCGGTTGCGGTTGCGAGCTTGGAGCACACGGCGGCGGTTGGGCGAAGGCAGGGAAATGACGGACCAGAGGTTCGGGAAAAAGGGGTGAGAGAAGGATGGGATTCCCGAGGGAACAAGGCGCGCCTTTGTGTTTTTTTTTTCTTCTTTTCTTCTCGCCTTCCCGCAGAAGAATGGCAAATGAATAAGAAGAAGAGAGAATGCCCGAGGCCGACCAACTCTTGGGACAATTGGCGTATGTGTACACAGGTATGGCCTTCTTGTTCTCCGCCGACACCCGTGTCGCTCCCCCTCTCTTGCCTCACCGACCACACACACACACACCCCTCCCTCCTCCAGGCCAAAGGTCCACGTCTCCTTTGCATGTTTTACCTCATAACCGCTGACGGCGTTGGTCTCTGACGGAAATCGAACGAGTCTTTGGTTCATGCGGCCAGCCGGTAGTGGCCGTCCCGGTTTGCGGGTTGTCCTTGCAACGGACGTACGGGTGCCAGTGGAGGAGGAGGAGGAGGAGGAGGAGGAGGCATTGGGGTGATACGATTACAGCAACCCAATCAACCATTCCTGCTCCTACGAAGAAGGGGGGGGGGGGGGGGCCGTGACAAGGCAGAAATGCCGATCGAGCTGGAATAAGAAATGTGTTGGTTTGCGACGCCTCCCAGGCGGTCAAGTAGGAATGCCTTGGTTTCTTTTCTCGACAGCCAACATATGAGCCGTTATTCCATTGTTTCCTCGCCCGGACCTCGGCGGCGGTTGGTCTGCTGGATACCCCGTGCCTTGGCGTCCGTTTCGCCATTATTTCCCTCAGCCTATTTTTTTGTTTTTTTCGCCATCGAAATCTCCAGATTTGCGACCGTTTGTTTGCCTGCTCCACAAGAATTTGGGGGGGGGGGTCGGGAAAGGAACCCCCCCCCCCCTCCTCGTCCTCCCATCTCTCTTGTCTCGCTCTCCTCCCTCGGTAGGGGCCCATCGGGACCAGGCATTCCTTGAACCGGGTCCGTCCGGGCCACGAACGCCGGGCAAGAGTCTTGGGGAAATCAAAATCGGCCTGACTGCCCAGCAGGCGAGACATTTTTCCCCTTGCCGGCAGACAGTCTCTGACGGGAGGAGCCTCCCCCTTCCCGCCTTGCTGCCGGGGGGACGCGCAAGCTCGAGTCTGGCTGGGGTTGGTCAGTCTCCTCTGCGGACGAGAGGTTATCCAAAGGCCCCGCCGAGCTCGGCTACACGCATCTGAGGCGAGAGAGAAGAAAAGAAAAAAAAAAGAAAGAAAAAACGGTCGAGAGACAATTGTCACCTCGTTCGCGAAACGGTCCGGTCCATCGATCCAGCAGCACGACTGCCAGGTTTCATCCCCGCTCTCGTCATGCGCAACGAGGACACGACGAGGCCGTCCCGGCCCTTGCACGAAACCAGCTTCGTCCTCCCCCCATTCCACATCCAGCGAAAGCTCTTTTTTTCACCAATCTCCCGACCAGCTCGTTGGATGGTATGTACCGGTCAAGAGATTCGAGGGAGGGACGTTGGCTCGGGTCAAGATTGAAACTGACCACCACCCCCCCCCCCCCCCCCCCCCTGCCCGGGTTGGCTGAGACACGGGCGCTTCGGGTGCTCGCGAAGCCCTTGCATATCTAACTGCCGCGGCCTCTCTCTCTCTCTCCCCGTCCTCCCCCGTGGGGAGAAGAGCGCACGGGGGTTTTCTCGCCTGTCAAAAGAGACACCCGCCTTTTGCACTGGGAGATTTCGTGCAACGGTCCGACGCGTCCATGTACACCCCCCCCTCTCCAGTCGGGTAATGGAGGGAGGGGGAGGTGCGTGTGGTTGCGCATGAGAGATCCGGCATCTCATCGTTGGCAGGCACGACAAAACCACTGATGTAGGATCCGGGCCCGTCTGGGGTCGGACCAGTCCCGAGAGGCATCGCACCGCATCCGCAGCCGCATGCCGATATGGGAGGGGGGGTGTGACGCACCTATCCTACCCGCATGCTGCTGCTGCTGCTGCTGCTGCGCGATGATGTTGGTCCCTGCTGTCTCCGCCGTGATTTACGATCTGAACAAGCTCGCAAAAGGCTGGCACACACAGCAAACTGGTGTTTTGGCAATCAGACACACACGCCGTCCGGGGGGGGCGGGGGCTTGTCGATAGTGTGCAATGGAGTGAGGAATGACGTGCAGGGGAAATCAAACATTGACGACCGGGGGGCCAGTTGATTGGTTCCTTTGGGTGTTTGATTGCATACCGGTACGCTTCACAACGTTCCTGTCTCTTGAACTACGCCAGAAATCCAAAAAAAACTGCGCTGATTCGTCCTGTGCAATCTCAAAAAGTTACTCACCGCCAACCCCCTCCTCTCCCCTTTCATCATCCGATAGCCCCCCCCCACCCCCTCCCCTCTTTCCTCTTGACGGCCTCCTAAGCCGGTGTGAAACTCAGCAGCACGCCGTTGGCCACCTTGGCCGTGATGCCCAGCGTCTGCTGCAGCGGCCTGTCGTCCCTCGGCGAGATGTCCTTGAACGTCTGCAAGACCCTCACCACGAAGTAGCTCATCTGCGTCAGCGCGAACTGCTGGCCGATGCAGACCCGGGGGCCGCCCGAGAACGGTATGTAGTCCCACCTGTAGTAAGCGCGATTAGCAAAAAAAGAAAGAATCGCACACAGCACTTTGCACAGGTTGTTGTTTGGGAGGGGGGGGGTTGTGTTGGAGAGCGAGGGTGGGTGGACGGAGGAGGGGGGGAAAAGACTCACGCGGGCCGCCTCTCCTCCCAGCGCTCGGGACGGAACTCGTCGGCGTCCTCGCCGTACAGGTCCTTCCTCCGGTGCATGTGGTAGATGGACCACCGCACGAGCGTGCCCTTCTGCAGGAAGACGGGCGCCTTGCCGTCTGGCCCGCCGCCCACGGGGAGCGTCGTGTCCCGGGCCGTGCAGCGGGCCATGGTCACGACGGTCGGGTACAGCCGCAGAACTGGAAGCTCGTCAGCGATCGGGGGTTCCCGCCGGTCACGTCCGGAGCGTAAGAATAGAAGAAGAAGAGAAAAAAGGGAAGGGGAAAAAAAAAGAAAAGGTGGGGAGGAAGAAGAAGAAGAAGAAAAAAGAAAAACTCACTCTCCTTGAGCACCATGTTGAGGTACTTCATGTCCTTCATCTCCTCCCACGACGGCCTCCGCCCCCGCAGCCCGTCGACCTCGCGCCTCAGCTTCGCCATGACCCGGGCGTCGCGCGCGAGGATCCAGAACAGCGAGGCCAGCGTCGAGGCCGTCGTGTCGCGCCCGGCGAGGATCATGGACAGCAGCTGCGCGCGCACGTACTCGGGCGACTCCCCCCGCCCCATGAGCTCGTTGAGGAACACGTACCCCCGCTCCGGGTCGGCGGCGGCGGCGGCGGCGGCGGCCTTGCCCTCCTCGCCGCCGCCGCCGCCGCCGCCGCCGCGCGCGCGCTCGATGTAGCGGTCGCAGTAGCCGTGGATGGCCCTGAGCCCGTCGACCCACTTCCTGTCGTTATCCAGGAAGGCGAAGAGGCCGAGGCGCACGCGGAGGGCCGAGCGCGTCGTGATGTAGTCAAAGGTCGAGGTGAAGTCGCGGGCCTCGGGCGACGGCTCCGTGAGCATGTTCGTCGAGTGCCCGAACCTGGCACGCCCCCCCCCCAATCCCTCTCGTCAGTAACGGCAAAGAAAGTAAATGGTAGAGAGTGAGTATAAAAAAATGAAAATAAAAAAGAGAAAAGCAACAAGGGGGGGTAAGAAGCAGAACAAGAAGAAAAAGAAAAGGCCGACAAACTCACATAAAGTCCGTCGCCGAGTCCATGGTCATCATGAACAGCAGCTCCTGCAGGTCGACCGCGGAGCCGTCCCTCGGGATCCGCCGCATCAGGTTCCCGACGTGCCTGTCGAAGCAGCGCAGGTCGGCGATCTGGTTCCTCACAAAGGCGGGCCTCATGGCCGCCCTCGCGCGGCGCCAGACGTCGCCGTCCGAGGCGAAGATGGCCTCGGGCCCGAGCACCGGCAGGACGGCGTCGCGGCGGGGGCCGGTGATGCCGAAGGCGTCAAAGTTGCCCGTCAGCGCCTCCCTGGCGTTGGCCGGCTCGTCCGTCATGAGCACCCACGACGTCGGCGTCCGGACCCACCACGTGCGGCCCAGCGCCGCGAACACGCCGCCCCACAGGTCGAGCACGCCGTGGTCGCGCTGCCGCGCGAGCGAGGCCCGCACCCAGTCGCTGCCGAGGACCGGGTCCGCGTGCGGGTACGTCGGCGCCGCGCCGCACCCGCGCGCCCGCGCGCCGACGAGGTACCGCCCCCTGCCGTACAGCAGCAGGGCGGGGAGGACCGCGAGCGCCGCGAGCGCGGGCCGCGCCCGCGCGTGGGCCGGCGTGAGGTGGGCGCCGTGGGTCCAGCGGAAGTACGTCTCGGCGGCGGTCCAGAGGACGTATGCCCCTAAGACGGCCGACGAGGCGAGGTAAAGGTGTCCTCGTACCATGTTGTGCTTCTTTTTTTTTCTGTTTTTTCTTTGTCTTTTTGTCGATTTGATCGTGGGGGAGGGGGGGGAGGAGGGGAGCCAGTCTTCTGCAGCTCCAAGGTGAAGAAGGGTTCATCAAAGGGCAGCTGTTCCGTATCTATACGTCCCCCCTCTGGAGGCACCTACTATTACTAGGATACACCAGCCGGGCTGTGCCGTCAAGAGTCCGTGCCGAGCATACGGGCGTACGCAGCAGCGCGGCGCATTCAAAAGTTAGAAAAAATGTGCCGAGGCGATTCATGTGTCCAGGCGGGGTTCGCTTTCATGTCACCTCTCGCCTGCAGACCACCCTGCCTCCCGCGCGAGGGAGGGTGGTGGTGGTGCTGCTGCTGCTGCTGCTGCTGTTGCGCTGATCAGCCGAGGGCGTCTCTTGCAAGTGTTGGCCGCCGCCTCTCAGTTCAGCGTGGCGACCCTTTTCTTTGACCGTGACTCTATAGGCTATTATAACACTAGCTCGCCAAGGTGCGTTGCCCTCCGACTTTTTGACGACCGAGGTACAGTCAGTCACAAGGCCGTTCCCTTTCTATGGTGACCTAAAAAAAACAACCAAAAAAACCAAAAACCCCTGGAAACCCTGCATCTAAAATGCATCACATATAACCACCACCCTCCTCCAAGCTTTCAATCTTATTGGCGGTGACTGTACGGAGTACTTGGGTAGGCTATCCATCCATGGCCCATGGGCCAAGAACAGCCCCCCCTGCTCGGCCTCGATCCAAGAGTACGGCCTATTTGGCCAAGTCTAACCCGCCACCCGGCCACAACAGGCCTTTGCCTCTCTCTCTCCATCTACCGTTTCGTAGAGCTGGCAGTGTGTCGTTATGCGTCGTCGCGGTCGCGGGTTGTTCTTGCTCAAAGTGGTCAGATGATAAGGGCGGCAGATACCAAAGTCCCTGCGGCTAAAATGGCCGTCCTCGTTGAATCAACAACCCCCCATGGGACGCCTCCCAATCAGCCGTCAGCAAGCCTTCGGGACCCCGCCCGGAAAGGAAATGCGGTACTCAATCGGCCTACGGTCGGTCCGTTGGCAGGCCCCGAATGGATCCAATCGACGGCCGGCCTTGTGAACCCCTCCCCCAAGGAAATGAAATGGTACTTTGCTATCATCAGGAATTGGGACTATGGTATTGCTTTGACACATGCCGTTCTCAAGATAAAATCGAAGGATGAAAAAAAAAATTCGAAATATAAAAACGCCAAAACCGACTCTCTTCGAGCCCTCATCCCGGAAGCTTTTCTTCTTCTTCTTTTCTTTCTTCTACGCAGTAGTGGTGACAGACATGGGGACCAGTGGGGAAATGCGGAAAGCATACGGAGTATATGATAGATATATCGGGCCATGTCTCTTCTTCATTCTCGGCGTTCAACAATCTCGTTTCGGCCCCGTCTGTGCGGGCGGGGGTTACATCGGTTTCCAACCCACGTCGATGAATGGCGTTCTCGTCTCGGCCGCTGCGGCTACGATACCGGCGCCGGGCGAGCGACCGGGGGCATCTCGGGGCTCGTGCCGTTCAAATATGATCCCGGGGCAACTGAATCACTACACTTGGTCACCACAACGCCCAGGACCGACGAAAATGTGTGTGCAGAGCAGCCATGGGGCCTTTTCATTACATTTGGCATCATCTGGTGTCTATATGCAAGCCTGTCATGACGTCGTAAAGTTTGTTTCTTTGTTTGTTTCCCTCCGTCTCGACTCGAACCTTGGCTGGTCGTGCCGTGGTAGCCGACAGCGACTGCTCAGCCGCGTCTTTGAATGAATGAACGAATGCAAGATGATGTCAGCCCAATGCATATGTAAGCATCCAAGTATGTTCCAGAAAAAGAAGGAGAAAAAAAAGTCCAGGTCCGTCCGATAAACGCCGTTGGTGATGAATGCAATGCATCTCTGTTGGATGCTCGCCGAGCTTCTTGCTCCTCTGCTGGTTATTCAATTCGAGCAGACCGTTGCGACGCCACGCTGTTCCGCAGCGTAGAGTGCCTGTTTGTCCTGCTCGGCCTCTTCTCTCGGACCATGGGGATCCCCGCGGGACCGGCCGACGTCACTGATGTGCCGCTCATTTCAGACACCATGCTGTCTCGCTGCGGTAAATCTCGGTGGCCGCTCGTGTTGTTTCCCGTCAGGGGCATTGGGGGCAATACTCCGTTGTCGCGTGAGCTGGCCCCGTCGCTGGAAGCATCATGGTCGATCCCCTTGCCCTTCTCGTTCATCTCGTCCGTTTTGTGTCGCTTGGCCAGAGCCGCCAGGCCCCCCCGCCCCCGAGAACCGCGCATCTCAAGTCGTTGAACTGCTGCGGGAGAGGTTTCTTGGACGTTTCGTCCATCATCATCCACGCTACCGCGACGACAAGCAGCCCAAGGGCCACCATGGTTAGAATTGCCGCTCCAGCCGTTTCGCCCGGACTCAAAGGCGGGTAGTTGGAAACCGCCGGGATCGTCCGTCCAATGTCGCTTCCTCCGCCTCCGGGATCTCCCTGAGAAGTGCCGCCGTCCTTGGCGGTAGCGTGGTCCCTGGATATTCCAACAATGTTGCCTAGTGTGACTTCGAGGGCCGCCATCTGCTGTCCGACCCCTTGCATTCCGTCCCAAGTTCCGTTCTCGGTCCACTTCAGCCCGCACATGCGTCCGTTCTTGCCGCCCTTGCATTGGGCTGCAGCCGCAACCGACGACGGGCGGATCTTGGCCATGATACGGTCCGTCAGGTGGGGGGCCCATTTGGTGGCGACGGCCATCCAGCGACTGAGATATGCCTTGAAGGACTGCTGGTCAAGGTTGCAGAGATTGACCGTCTCACACGCAACCTCCTGCATGATGTCTTGCTCCTCCCCCACAAAGAAGACGTCGGACGCCTTCACAAGCCCATCCAGCCGATTCTTCCACACGTCGCTCTTTGTATGGTTGTACATGGCCGCCGCACCGAGGATCATGCCACCGGCATTGTAGGTCCACTGATAGGGCACGATGTTCGTGCAGTTGTACTGGATGTGACCGCCGTCGTAGACGTAGTAGTCGTCCGTGATAAACTTGACACCCACCATCCATTCCCACGTTCTTTCGGCCCACTCGGAGTAGGAGGTGTTGCCGGTGTAGAGGGCCAGACGCCCGGCGAGGGCAAAGAAGCAAGCTTGCGAGATTGTGTTTTTGTAGTCGTACCCAATGTTCCAGTTGAAGATCTGCCATCTAAGCCCTCCTGCGCAATGCTCGGGATCCCAACGGGCGGCCTGGGTGTTGAAGACTGCTTGCGCCAACGCAAGCCACTGTGGCTTATCCTCGGGCGGATCGGGGAACTTGAGCTCGGCGGCGGTCATGACAGCGAGCCCCCAGAAGCCCTGGTCGTCGTTGCCTTCTGTCAATGTCTGGTTTTCGGGCATGTAATCGTTATATCTGCCGACTTGGTGGAGAAGTCCTTGGGTGACGGCGTCATTCCAGGTATCATCGCCGGTGTAGTACCAGTAATCAATCATGGTGCCCATGAGGGCGCCGGCCTCCCACCCTAACATGGTGTCAGTCTGAAATCAAGAACGCCCCACGGCCGTGGGGATGCACATACAGTAGTGCGGCAAGGGAAGCAGACCGGGCGTCTTGCCCGGCTGGTCTCCGTCGTAAAACGACATGAGATCTTCCGTCATTGACCTTGCAATGGTCTTGACGCTGTCTGCGCACAACACTTGTAAGCAATGGCATTGTCGAGGAGGGCAACGTCACTTACTAGGGTCGCTGGGGACCAGATCATACGCGTTGGTGGACTGGACGGTCACCAGCAGTGCTGCCGTCAAAAGCCGGCTTACAGACCATGATGGCCGCAGAGCCCGCAGTGCGGTCATGATACAAAAAGTTGGCGACGAGTGCTTGGCTTCGACAGACGGACAGCATGAAAGACGAGACAGACTTGGCTGATTCGGAATCCGGGAGGCAGGCCTCGATTTAGTTGGAAAGAAAGGAAAAGAGCGTGGGTGTCGCCAAGGAGGAATAAGAAACCGACCAACAGCTACTTGATTCTAGCGTAAACCGGACAGGGCGTGCGCATGGAATCAAGCCACGTTCGTGAGGTGATGGAATAGCTCCGAAGAGCAGTTTGGCCAGCCAAGATGGGTGGCACTATGTTCCTTTCCTCCTCGTACAGCGTGGTTCAACCGACCACGCAAACGCCAACAGCTTGCAGCTGGGGCAAGTACGTGTACTAGTATAGTACCTACCTACCTACCTACCTACCTAGGTAGGTATGATGCATATGCGTACCCGTACGTGCAGTGCAGTGTAGTGCATGCAGGTCGGACGCAGGCGCTCCCCAGAAGAGAAGTGGCACTTTGCGTGTGTCGAATCTGGTCGAGTCGAGTCGAGTTGTGTCGAGTCGAATCGAGTCCAGGTTCGAAGGAACAAAGAGGAACCGAGTGGAAGGAATGACGACGGAGTTGCGCTCGCTTGACTGGTGCTGCTTGCACCTATGTGTGTGCTTCGTGCGTCCACACCCGAGGAACCCGAGAGAAGGGAGGGGAGGGGGAGAGAGAGAGCAGGTGCAAAGGAGGTCCTTATGACCATGGGAGCAAATACGACGACTTTCGGTCAGGAGGCCGATCAAAAAAAGACGGAACCGTCCCGTCCAAGGGATCGCGGGGAGGCGACAAGCGGGCGGAGGTCCACTAATAGCTTCGAAAGCAAATACGAAAGGGGTCCTCCAGCAGACGAGATTTGCTCTCGTTTCTGGGACGAAACCAAATTTAAGACAGACAGAGACACTGACTGGCATAGGAGAGCGCGTGAATCCATGACGGGTTTGGCAAGACTTTCGGGCGGGGGGGCATGGCACATCAAGCATTATTCGCGAAACCAGCTGAGCGATGTTCAACGTGACAATGTCTTACCGCCCGTGTGTGTGTGTGTGTGTGTGTGCTTGTTGACAGTTGTTGTCGTCGCCGTGTTGTGATGATCCCATCCATCTCTTTCGTCCACGTTCCCGCTTTGCACCCCTGGCAGCCAGTCAACAGTACGAATCATAGTACTTGGTAGCGTATCCGTACCATGTATGTGCCTGGGGCTTTGGCCTTCTTCCTTGCTTCTGCTTCTAGCGCGAGCATGGGCAGAGCTATGTTTGTTCGCCTTGCTTGTGGTTGCTTATGCATCACCTCATCCCATCTGCAGTTCGGCTGTGGTCCGAACCCCTGCCGTCCCATGAGCTTGGTGCTGCCGCTGCACTCTGCTGACTTGTCGCTGGCATCCCCCAGCATGTGCGGAGTTGCAACCCGACATGAGCTGCTGACGTTTCGGGTACCGCCGAGAGCTGCTGGGGTGGCATCTTCGAACCCCTTTACGAAGTACATGGTCCCATCTCAACCAAGGGGAAAGTTTGCTGTCGGAAAAGCTAATTAATCAATCGTGTGTTCCTGGTATTCAACTCTGGCATGCCCGGCCTGGGGCTGCATCTCTTTGATTCGGGGTGTACGGTGCTAAGGGCTCGTCCTTCCACCACTGAAACCGTGGGTGCCATGCCATTCTGTCTGACTTGTCCTCTTTTTTTATTTTGATTTTTTACTCTCTTTCGGCTCTGGCAACAGCCATACGCATAACGACACTTGTTGAACTGATTTGACTCCGGTGCCTGTGGTGCTGGTGCTGCGACCGTCGCGCGCAATTGTGCACACCCTTCAAGGCTGGATATTGTCTGGCATTGGGGGGGAATAACTTGAATAAACCGGGGCTTGTTGACGTCGGTGATCACCACAGAGCTCCAGGGTGGCTGGCATGCAACAAACAGGGCCAGTATGTATGCTGTGCATGCCGGACTCGAGTGCGTAGGATCGAGATGGGTATGGTAGCGAGCGGGGAAATCGCCAGGGTTGCCAAGACGTGCACGCTGCCGAGAACGGCACCCCTATGTCTCTTCCAACCTTGGACACGGAAACATAAACACAGTCGTTGGCTGTTTCCCGCTGAATCGTCGTCGTCATTAATTCTTGTTGTTGCTGTTCTATTTCCCGCCGATCCCGAGCTTGTACCTGAGTCGGCGCTTGTGCGAGCGGTGCGTGTTCGATATCCGTTTCTGCGAACGACTTAGCCCGGCAGCGCATGAGCACTTGGTCGCTCCACTCCTTCAGTGCTTCCAGCACCCAAGCGACATGTTTGTAGGCCCGAGACACGAGATGGGCAGACGCAGAAAGCGCTCGTGATGGTCATTAAGACGACTCGTATGTCAAGGCAGTTGAGCCCGCATTCTCTCGACTCAACTAATTTCCGGCGAGAATGCATCTCGCGTCGACCCGGACAACAGAGGAGCAGCATACCAGCGGGAGCCCGTACCCCGTAATGCGCGGAGCCATATTCCATATCATTGGCATTCAGGCGGTGTCGTTCGTTCCACAATCCTCTGTCGAGAAGAGCGCAATTTACCCCCGTGAGAATCCATTCCTCGAACCGGTCCAAATCAAACTCGACAAAGCTGGTGGATGTTTCGAGCTCTCCCAGCCAGCAGCATGCGAACAGAAATGCACAATCCATTGCTGGCCCACGTTTGAATGGCAAGCTGATCAAACGACATTGCAACAATTCGGGGGGTAACCGGAGCATCGCAGCCGCAGCAGCAGCCGGGGGAGCGTGTCTGGAAGCGTAACTCGGAACATCGCCTTCATCGTGCTAGCAGTCGATGTCCTCTGCCGTACAATGTTTCTTTTCCACTCCACGCGTGTCAACGACGCATCAAGCAGTGTATAAATACCTGAGAGGTATCGTTGCTCGACGACAACAAAGCCATCGTCCTCGTTGTAGTTGACAAACGTTGCTCAGCGTCTAGGCGTTTCGAGACGGCAAGTAAACGTTTGCTTTAAGCAACGGCCACCCAACAATTTCCGCCTTAGACTGCCCACGCATGGGCACCTTCTCTCACGAAAGTCGCAGCTGTTTGGGGGGGGGGGGGAGATGGCAACAATTTGTCGATTGAGCGAGTTAAGAAGACGACGAGGGCAGGAAGCAATGAGGAATTACGAATTGTGTGGTAAGCCATATAGCTGCGCCGCCGACAATGTGGAGATGACATCCGAACGCCACAAAGCCCGGTTAAACGCCGGGGTTCAGCCCTCGGCCAAACTCAGGTCCGGGCAGAGAGACGAGTCACGTGGTCTGGTTTCACGTGCCATCTCCTGGACAATGCAATTGAACACGAATCGAACGAACCAAACAGGTTGGTTGGGATGATGTGTGAGAGAGAGAGCAGAGTGGCCAAGAGTCCTGGTCTGGCCAAATCCGGCTGCGTCGGGGTCCAGGCAGTGACGACACGGTAGCACCGCGCCTCAACAACAGTTGCATCAGAAGCCACGAGTTCATCAGCGTTGCCGCAGCAAAGCGCTCGGATTACATACCTACCTATCCGTACTGCGTATACGTACGATACGATGTACAGGTACTTCGTATGCAGGGTAGGGTCTCCATGGAAGTGGCCCCCTCCCTGGGCCGAGACTATGTGGGCAGCGATCAAGACAAGGAAAACAGAGGGAAATGGCAGCGCTGCCTCGGAGGGCGGGGTCGGATTCTTCTTGTTCAGGGAAGAGCCTTCGGCCTCTTTTGTCATGTTTACGGACATGGACGGACTGCCGGGGCAAGAAGAACAGCAAGAGTTTGGAGACGGCTTGGGTGCCTGGTTTCGGTACGGAGTATCCGTACTCCGTACGCGTGTACGAATAGCGAGAGAAAGAAAGAAGAGAGAACAGCCCACCAGTGGTGGTGAGTGTGACTGCGTCCATGACTTTCTCGCTTTCCACTTTTTCCCAGGTTCCCCAGGCACCGGACGGTGGATACGTACCCTTGCTGGCCTGTCTCTGACTTGGTCGAAACACCTGTCTTGATTGGCCCTCGCTGGCTGTTGCCAAACCCACCTCTCTGTCCCTCTCCTCTGGCGCCCCATCCTTTGCGTTGCCTGCCCATGCATCCATATCCATCCACCCATCCATCATCTTTGTACCTACCTAGGCACTAGGTATCCGTAGGTAGGTACGTACGAGGTGGCCGTGCTGAGTTTGTGTGTTGCGCTGCGCTGCGCTGCGCTGCACCCTTTGAGGTCTGGTGCAGGTGCAGGTTTGTTCCAGTGGCTGGGTCGTTCCCAGCTCGACTAAAAAGTGGTGGCCAGCATCCCCCAAAGTGGCCTTGGTGCTCCATAGTCCCCTTTCGAACGTCCCTCTCTTCTCTCTCTCTCTCTCTCTCTCTCTGTCCCTCCCTCCCCCAGTAACCCCCCCCCCCCCCCAAATCCTCAGACGGACACCTTGTTTCGGCCGGGCGCTCGCCTCTGCTCCTAGACGTCTCATCACCTGAACCCGAACTTAACCACCTCATCAACCCTCCTACGCCCGCCAACCACCTTTTCTCCTCTTCCCAACCACACCTCACTTTCCCATCCGTTTATCAACAACCGCGCCCGATCTCCATCGAACAAACTCCAAACCCGTCGTCCAGGTCAATCTTGCATCTCGGCACTCCGAAACAACACTTTAATCCTACCAGCTACAGCCTCGAGCTCCCCCCAGCGAGCTCCAACTCTACACCTACCTCTACCTCTCCCGTCACCACAGCGACAATGCCGAGGACGCCCCCTACGACCCTTACATCCCCAGCGGCGGCCAGCCCGCGACGGCGCAACAAGGAGGAGCTGGCGGCAATGCGAGGACCCAGGCTCTGCAAGCTGTAAGTTGCTCTGCCTTTTTTTTCTTGTCGTTATGAGAATGCCTCTTTTTTTTCCCTTCGCCTCCTTGCGATGGAGTTGGCCCCGGAATGCACGGCGCCTGATGACCGACCGAGCTGCTACTCGCCCGACCCAACATGTCGCCGACTACGCCTGATTGGGCTACGCATCAATTCTTCAGCACGCCAGGTCAAACAGGACGATACCCACGGCTTTGCCATATCGACCCGTCAATTATGAGCCTTGTCTCGTGTTGCGTCGTGCCGTGTCGTGCTGTGCTGCGTCGTGGACAACGCCGGTCGCACACCATGGGCCGTGTTGGGACATGATCCGTATGGCATCAACAAAAACACGAGTGACACATTGGCAATGTTGTCATCACGATGAACCCAGGGCGGCGCTGCTCGACGAGCGCCGTTAGCCGGACCACGCGCAATTTTTTCCTTATCCTTCTTGGACGGTCGCTGGCGTCGCAATCAGGGGCGAATTTGTTTCGCCTATACGTAGTCGCAAGCTTATCACCAGAGTCATGTGCTGACGTTCTATTTATAGCAAATTGACGACACCGTCGGTGTGATGCGTGAGAACATCAACAAGGTCTCCCAAAGAGGCGAGCGTCTGGATGCACTGCAAGATAAGACGGACAACCTGGCTGTCTCGGCCCAGGGTTTCCGCCGGGGCGCCAACCGCGTCCGCAAGCAGATGTGGTGGAAGGATGTCAAGATGCGCATGTGCCTGATTGCCGGCATCGTCATCCTCATCCTCATCATCGTCATTCCAGCTGGTATTTACTCCCGTCCCCTTGAGCGCTTTTCCTTTGGATCGCGTCCTTTTTTGTTATTGTATAGCTCTAACCAATCTTCTTTTGCAATGTAGTCGTTGCAACGCGCTAACTTGGCCGGCCAGTTGTTGCTACCCGCAAAACGTAACTAGATACCACACTTGTTTGCATTGCGCTGGCCCCTTGGGTTCATGGTTTGCCGTCACGATAAGGAAATTTGGAATGAATGGTCAGATATCTCGCAGGTTTCGAGCAACCGTGGGAGACGAGGGGATGAGGCGGGCGCCCTGTTTGTTACTCGGGCCCTCCCCCTTTGTAAGGGTTAATGACTTGGGAAGCGCCGAGGTTGTTCGAAACGGACTCGGATCTACTTCGATGGTCCGCATGCAAAGGGCAGCTGGCCAACTTGGGACTTTCTCCCAAACAGTTGGGCCGCTCAGCTCGGCTGCGGATTCACCGCATGTATGTATGAGGGATGGCAGGCGTTTGCGTACTTTGAATTCTACTGGCCGTGATTCCATACCTGGACTGGTTTGCCCCGTATTTTTGACCAAGTGATGAGTTGTGCTTGATTTCGAAACCATTTCTCACGGCCACCTTGACGGGTGCCGATACCATGGCGATGTGACATGTCTGTATGCTCTCATTCGTCCAAGGTCTCGACATCAAGAAGAGGCAGCCAGCCAATGGGGGGTTATGAAACACACTGGCGAGCCGCGAACTCTAGCTTCAAGGGTCCGGGTAGCTAATTGAATGGAGTTCTGAAACCGATGCTCGCAGATTGACGGGCGGATGTGTCGCGGGGTCGCGGCCACTGACAGTCGAGACCCCTTGGGTAAGACGGGGGATCCACGATGTCGGGCAGCCTACCTAGTGTTACCTTGTTGTATGGTAAGCCCGGCCCCAAGCCGAGAATACCTGGCGGAGGAAGAGGGGGTTGCAAGGTAACTTCGCGGTTCATCGTGGTTCATCTCAAGCTGGGTGGTCTCCTGCACCGGACCGGGATTGCGTCGACGATGGGCCGGCGGCGTGGGAGGCGACAGATCCGAGGGGTCGTTTAGAGTTGGCTGCATTGTCCATTTGTTGTAGTGTTTCCACGCGGCCGGAACTGATGGCAAAGGGGGAGCGGAGTTGGGGGGGGGGGAGACCCGTCACCTTTGGGCTGGCTATACGGAGCGCCCATCAAGGCTCAGCCGACGGACGATCAGTCAACGGTGCTTGACGGGCCTCACCTCCGTTTACGTGGTTACTCTGAAAGGAAGACAACGAATGCCATGCTGTTCCAAATGACTATTACGGTACCTCGTGCTGCCTCGGCTCGCGTCGGCCTTGCCAGCTTTCCTCCTCCTCCATTTGCTCCACCGCCACTGGAAGGAAATACCTGTACTTTTCAGGGAAACAGTTTCCGAGGGGGGGCAAGAGGGCGGACAGGAAATGCCTCTTCCGCGCCCCTAGCGTGTGTGTGTGTGTGTGTGTGTGTGTGTGTGCGTAATCGTACAGGTTGCGAAAGACGGGGGACACAAACTGCGGATCCTGGCGGGCTCTCTCATGATCATTCGTAGGTACTGTACGGATACACAGTGAGTGACCGGGGCAATTTCTTATCAGATCCGACTAATAGCCGAGAGCCCACTTCCTCCCAATGGGGGAGAGAGAATGCGGGCGGGTTTGCGCTACGCTCTGCCCTGTGGGTGGAGTAAGACGATTGATTGACCACTGGTTTCTTCTTTTCTTTTTTCTCTTTTTTTTTTTCTCTAGTATATCTTGGAGAATTTTGCATGGTACAGGCGAGGCTACAACATGGTATGGCAATCAGTCTTGGAGATTGAGTAGAGAGCATTTGGTTGGACGGGGAAAAATAGGTACGTAGGTACCTGTCCTGCGTACTTCTCATAAGGTACCTGGCACTCGGCAGCGACAGCCCTGCCAGCTGGCACGGCGTGGTGAGAAAATCCGCAAGCGCAATGCCATCGAGAGAGAGAGGGGATGACAGAGCGGTTTCGGTCGAATTTTCACGTTGGCTCAGGCCTCCCCCCTGCCCTCCTCCACAGTCCGCACCACCCACTGCATCATACCGGTTGTCCCATGCGCACCTTCGCAGGCCTCAAAAAGTAAAAAGCCTCGCCGTGCCCTCTCGCTGCTCGGTTTTTACTATCTTCTGGTGCTTCTTTTCCCCCCTTGTCTCCTCTCCTCTCCTCTGCTCTCTTTCCGAAGTCTCGACCCTTCTTCTGCGAACAATTGGTCCAATTCCTCCTCCGTCCCGTCCCCTTCGCCATCCTTGTTCCCATCCGTAGGGCCTCCTCCGTCGTCGGTCAGTTCTGAGTCAATTGCTCCCACCATTGGTCGGCACCCAGTTGGACCTTGTTGGCGTTTGAAAAGAGTCGCGGAGAGGAGTCAGAGTGACAAGCAATACCTGCCCAGCTGTTTGTTTGCCTTACTACTATACACCTGCTCCCAAGGATTCAAACTAGAGCTCGAAAAGAGGTGTGTACTCAACTGTTCCCCAACACGCCGTCTTGTCTCCTTGTGCAACCACCCGGAAAGCCCCCCCCCCCCCCCCCTCGCCATTGACTCGGGCGCAATCTCTCGATCCTTCGTCCGAGTGAACTTTCTTTCCTCTCTTGGAAACCGCCGGGACCTGGAACGACCGCGACGAGGCAGACGGCTGAAACAAACACAACCGAGAAACCAGAAAATAGACCTTGAGGGCACCCGATCCACTGACCCATTACTGAACAGTCACGATGTTCTCCGCTGCCGTTATCCGGGCCGGCGCCCGCCGAGCCATTCCCCGCGTCGTCCGTCGACAGAATGTCGCCGCCGTCCGCAACCCCTTCCAGCGCCTCAATGCCATCCGAGCACTCTCGAGCACGAGCTCCCAGTCCGAGCAGGCCAACCGCGACCGTACCCGAGCCATCATCATCCGCACTCTGAGCCAAATCGGCAGCCGCCGCGAGGGCCAGCAATACCTCTCATACTTCACCTCCGTCTCCTCCCAAAAGTTTGCCGTTATCAAGGTCGGCGGTGCCATTCTCACCGACTACCTCGATGACCTCTGCGAGAATATTGCCTTCCTCTACGAGGTCGGCCTGTACCCCGTCATTGTCCATGGTGCCGGCCCGCAGTTGAACCGCCTGCTCCAGGAGGCCGGAGTCGAGCCCCAGTTCGAGGAGGGCATCCGCGTCACTGACGGCAAGACCCTGACCGTCGCCCGCAAGCTGTTCCTCCAGGAGAACATGAAGCTCGTCGAGAAGCTCGAGAGCCTCGGCGTCCGCACCCGCCCTCTGACCACCGTCCTGACCGCCGACTACCTTGACAAGGAGAAGTGGAACTTGGTTGGCAAGGTTACCAGCGTCGACAAGGCCCCCGTCGAGCTGGCCATCTCCCAGGGCTACGTCCCCATCCTCACCTCCATGGCCGAGACCACCGAGGGTCAGATTCTCAACGTCAACGCCGATGTTGCCGCCGCCGAGCTCGCCCGCGCCCTCGAGCCCCTCAAGATCGTCTACCTCTCCGAGAAGGGCGGTCTCTTCAACGGAGAGACTGGCGACAAGATCTCCCACATCAACCTCGACGAGGAGTACGACCACCTCATGTCCCAGTCCTGGTGCCGCTACGGCACCCGCCTCAAGATCAAGGAGATCAAGGAGCTCCTCGAGACCCTGCCGCGCACCTCGAGCGTCGCCATCATCCACCCCAGCGACTTGCAGAAGGAGCTCTTCACCGACTCTGGCGCCGGTACCCTGATCCGCCGCGGAGACAAGATCGCCTTCGCCGACAGCATCTCCTCCTTCCCCGACCTTGCCAAGCTGAAGCAGACCCTCATCCGCGACCGCGAGGGCATGGACTCCGAGGCCACCGTCGACCGTTACATCGACTTCCTCAAGGGCACCCCTTTCAAGGCCTACTACGACGAGCCCCTCAACTGCCTCGCCATCGTCCTGCCCCCCAACGAGGAGCGATCCCACCCGACCCTGGCTACCCTGACCGTCACCAAGGAGGGATGGCTCAGCAACGTCACCGAGAACGTCTTCCACGCCATCAAGAAGGACTACCCCAAGCTCGTCTGGACCGTCAGCGAGGAGGACGAGAACCTCACCTGGTTCTTTGACAAGGCCGACGGCAGCTTCTCCAGCAAGGGCAACCAGCTCTTCTGGTACGGCATCGACAATCTCCAGGAGCTCGGCGTCCTGACCGACGAGTTCAACGCCCACGGCCGCGCCATGCTCGGCGACTCCAACCTCGAGGCCCGCCTGCGTCGCGCCGCCCAGACCTCGAGCCGCAACCTCAACCAGGCCACCGCCCCGGCCCAGGCCCGCGGCTTCTCGACCATGGCTCGCCGCCCGACATGGGCTCCTGCCGCCGCCAGCCTTTCCGGCAAGCGCGCTTTCGCCACCTACACCACCACCAACCCCAACCCTCCTCTGGGCAAGAAGAACGCCTCCAACGACGCTCCCTCCCGCGTCGCTCTGATTGGCGCCCGCGGCTACACCGGCCAGGCTCTCATTGAGATGCTCAACGCCCACCCCAACATGGATCTGCGCCACGTCTCGTCCCGCGAGCTCGCCGGCCAGAAGCTCGAGGGCTACACCAAGCGCGATGTCGTCTACGAGAACCTGAGCCCCGACCAGGTCACCGAGCTCGAGAAGAATGGCGCCATCGACTGCTGGGTCATGGCTCTCCCCAACGGTGTTTGCAAGCCTTATATCGAGGCCATCAACGACGCCCGCAAGTCCGGCGCCGACCACCGCAGCGTCATTGTCGACCTGTCGGCCGACTACCGCTTCGACAACACCTGGACGTACGGCCTTCCCGAGTTGACCGGCCGCTCCGAGATATACAAGGCCGACAAGATCTCCAACCCCGGCTGCTACGCCACAGCTGCGCAGCTCGGCATTGCCCCCTTGGTTGAGCACCTCGGCGGCTCTCCCTCCGTCTTCGGCGTCTCGGGCTACTCGGGCGCCGGCACCAAGCCCTCGCCCAAGAACGACGTCAACCTGCTCAAGGATAACATGATGCCCTACAGCTTGACGGACCACATCCACGAGCGCGAGATCAGCGCCAAGCTCGGCGCCGAGGTCGCCTTCTCCCCGCACGTCGCCTCCTGGTTCCGCGGCATCCAGGCCACCATCCACATCCCCCTCAACAAGACCATGACCTCGCGTGACATCCGCCAGATGTACCAGGACCGCTACGCCGGCGAGAAGCTCGTCAAGGTTGTCGGCGAGCCCCCGCTGGTCAAGAACATCATGAACAAGCATGGTGTCGAGATTGGCGGTTTCGCAGTCCACAGCAGCGGCAAGCGCGTCGTCGTCTGCTCAACCATTGACAACCTGCTCAAGGGTGCGGCGACTCAGTGCCTTCGTAAGTTGCCCCGTTCCCTGGCCCGGACCCCGCACCGGTTTTCCTCCAATCCCTTGACCGATCTGATTCGGCCTTGATTGTGCCTCTCTTGCCAAGCGCCCTCACTAACAACCGTGCAGAGAACATGAACCTCGCCCTCGGCTACGCCGAATACGAGGGCATCCCAACCATGTAAAGGAGCGTCGACCAGTACGTTTTGAACGAATCTAGATTCACAAAGGCCAGGCGCGGACACTCAGACTTATGGAGTAAAACCGGTTCAAAAAGCATCTTGTCCCATTTTTTATTTTTTTTTCGTTTTCCCATTTTCCCTTTTTGTATCTTTTGCCACTGGTAGTTCTCTGTCCTTGTCTCACTACTGCCGTCTGCTACTTGTTGCGTGTTCACGAATGGGGTTATTTTCATGTTTCTCCCATCCAAGTCATCCCGGGGGGTCCCGAGGATCGTCGGATCGTTACGGACGGGATGTGTGACGAACGATGTGATGTGTGTGTGTGTGTGTATGCTTGTATATACCGGGGGCGAGGTGAGAAGTAATTACACAGACTTTTCAAAGCACGGTGCTCGGCCCGTCTTGGTCTTTGCCGTATCATGACTTTTTGAGAGTTTGAGGCATTTATTGCTCGTGCTTTGCTCGTCTGTTGCCTTCAAGTTTTGGTACTGGCCGTCAACTGTTGTTGTTTTTTTGGTGACTGAGTAGGTCAGTCGTCTGTTCGGAGACGTACACGTGACGTTGAGCGTCTTTTCAAGCTGACCAAGTCAGATGCAAACAGAGTCTTTGTTCAAACATGTGGAATTTCTTTTTTTTTCTTTCGCTTTCGCATCTAAACCTTGGGAAGTCCCAAGTGGAAAGGAAAGCAACGTGGAGACAATCTTGACGTCCGGAGAATGTTATAATGCCGCGTGTATCATGTCCTGATGATACATCGATCGGCCCAGTTGAGTTGGCTCAAGTACACAAAGGAAATTTTGTCCCTTTTTCTTCTTCTTCTTCTTCTCCTTTTCTTTTTTTATTACGGGCCAGATCAGAGGGCTTGCCCTACGTACTGCTCCTCCCAAGTCCTCGTCACGGCGGCCCAGTACTCGTGCTCGTTCTCCCGGACGTGGTTGCAGTGGCCGCTCTTTTTGTAGCGCACGAGGCAGCTCTCGATGCCGAGCCGCTGGACGCTCTCGTAGGCGTGGTCGACGATGTCCTGGCAGGCGATGAGGTCGTCGGCGTCGGAGAAGATGTAGGTGCGCGGGGCGCCGACGACGTCCCAGAGGGTCTCGTCGTTGAGGGCGGCGCGCGTCAGGGAGATGACGTTGTTCTCGGAGCCCTTGACGACGTGGTAGGTGCCGTAGACCATGCCGAGGACGACGACGCCGACGGGGAGGCCGACGGCGCGGACGGCCCTGTTGGCCGGCAGGGAGCGCTTGAAGGCAGCGAGGTTGGAGGAGAAGCGCGGCCTGCCCGGGGTGCTGTCGAAGACGAAGCCGCCGACGGGAGGCGGAGGCCGGTGGCGGCGAGGTAGGCGCGGGCGAGGCAGACGGCCTTGTTGGAGCCGCCCTCGGAGAAGGCGTGGAGGAGGACGGCGGGCCGCTTGAGCTGGGTGCAGGCGTGGTGGCGGAGGAAGTCGACGGCGGGCGCGAGCGCGGCGACCTTTTCGCGGGTCGAGCGGACGACGAGGTCGTTGATGACGGTCGTGACGACCATGACGGCCGCGTGCGGGTATATCTCGGCGTACCGCTTCGTGTACTTTGCGACGTGCCTCGGGTCCGCGCCGGTCCAGGAGGTGATGAGGATGAGGGCGGGGCTCGTCCTGCTGGTGCTGATGCTGCTGCTGCTGCTGCTGGTGCTGGTGCTCGCCAGGGAGCAGGCGGTGGAGGAGGAGCTGAGCTCGGAAGAGGCCGAGGACACGGAGGAAGAGCGGGCGGCTTCCTTGACGTATATCGACGGCGCGAGGGCACTGAAGCCCAGCAGTGCCCAGCGGTGTGATGGTTTACCCATATCGATGGAGACGGAGGTGGGAAGAGTAGGATAGGGGTTATACGAGCGGGTATCAAAAAAGGAGGGGGGTCAGAAAACAAGAAAAGGCGACCAGACGAAGCAGAAGAAGAAAGGGACGAAGAAGAAGATGAAGAAGATGAAGAAGATGAAGAAGATGAAGAAGATGAAGAAGAAGAATGTTAATTGAACAGCCTTGGGGTCTAGGATCTTCGCGGCCTCGACTCTCGCCAGCACTGAATCAGGGATTCGAAGGAGGAGGCGACATTATAAAGTCGAAACTCGAAACCGATAACAACCCCGTCAAGGACCAGGGGAGGAGAGGAGCAATCA
The DNA here is from genome assembly GCA_019425465.1 of Colletotrichum falcatum. Classification (NCBI taxonomy): domain Eukaryota; kingdom Fungi; phylum Ascomycota; class Sordariomycetes; order Glomerellales; family Glomerellaceae; genus Colletotrichum; species Colletotrichum falcatum. Next base: position 28,927 of record SWKJ01000125.1, on the reverse strand, counting down.
TCCGCCATCGTCCGTCAGCAAACAAATAAAGCGCACCAAGCCAGGTCATGCCCCAAACTGGGGCCAGGTCGTGAAATCTGGCCCGGCGCGCGCTGGAAACAGTGCAGATGGGCGACATGCGATCCCGCATCGCGAAATAAGGCATTCCGTGGCGCTTGGAGCCCGCGCGCGCTTATCCCGTTGAGGGGGGAGGGGCGGGACAAGCGCCCGGCACCTCGGAGCCAGACCAACCAAGCACTCTCGGACTCTGACCAATAATGGGGGGGGAGGTGTCGAAGGGGGTGGTAATAATGGGTAGGCAGGCAGATGAAGGTAGCGGATCTCGGCATGGTGTTGTTGGCCTCGCAGGATGAGGCGTCGGTCAAGCCCGTCGAGGGCAAGCCAGCCGGCTACCGCACGAGGATAGGAGGAGGAAGACGGAACGCGGGGGGGGGGGGGGGGGGGCTGAGGAGATTAGCAGCAACATTGGGAGAGCACTAAAGCCACGGGACCCGATCCCCTTCTGCAAGCCCGACAGCCATCGTTTGGGGCCCGAGGTATTCGGAGTTGGGGGGACTACGGAAGAAGGGGTATAGACAAGCACGATGGTGTGCAGAAGAGCTTGGGCTTTGATATGGGCACCCAACCCTCCAATCTGCCTTGATTATTTGCAAACAGGCGGCGGAACGAGCCTCGGGTCGTGTAACAGAGATGGCCTCTAATTTTACGGCAGACTCGATGCACACCCAGGTGTTGGCTCTGGCCCCTCTAGGCAACCGATATCAACCTCCCGGATGGCCTCTCTCGCACATCCCGATCAGCAGCAGCCAAATGCATAACAGAGAGAGAGGGACCGCCGCTCGGACTCTGGCCAATTATCGGCTGCCATGGGGATATAGGCGAAAGACGGGATCTCGGCCGGGGGGGGGGTTTGTTATCAAACCACGGAATGGGGCGGCGGCTGGGTTTGTCAAGCAGGCAGGCAAGCAGAGAGCAATCAAGCAGCTGAGCAAGCAAGTAGAACAACAAGAATGCATGCATGCATGCACACATCTAACCCAGACAGCCACTGCAGGAGCCAACAAGAGATCCATGGGAAGGGGGGGGGGGGGGGGGGGGGGGGGGGATGCCGATGGGATGCCGACACTGAAGATACGGACTCGACCTCATCTCGGCCCTCGCCGTTTTGACAAGCGCCCCCCCCCCCCAAAGGACCAGGAGCACGAGTTTCGTTGTCCAGACTGCAGAGCGAGGTGCCGCCCCGGGGGTTTGCCAAGCAACATGCAAGCATTTGCCAAGCAAAGCCAGCCAGCCACGACGAGATACATGGGAGAACGCGCGCCCTTTTTTGGCTTGTTGCCCGATTAGGTATCGGTCTCTCGATGCCATTGGACAGATCGTCTCTGCCCCCCCCCCCCCCCGGGCACCTTATCTGGTGGAGCAGACAGGGCGCACGATCCGGTCGATCGGGTCTACTACCACGTAAGATGTAGACGCAGACGCCCGCCCGCTTCCGGGGGTTCGATATGGTGGACAGGCCAGCCCATCCCCGTTTCACCTCCCGATTGCACTCTGAGACAACTGACTGCGCAGATAACCCCCGGTATCATGCCGAGTTCGGGAGGGGGGGGGGGGGGGGGGGGGGGGGGGAGGAAGGGCACATGCATTCCGCTGTCTCCATGGAGAGATTGTGGACATCACGGGCAGCGGGAAGAAACGAAAGGAGCAGGCGCTGGGCCACGGTGCCGGGCCGCTTTGCCGTACCGTACGCGTGGACGACCTCTTCGGCCATAACAGCAACAAGGCGCCTTGATGACGCCGCGGGCTAGCAGCGAAAGCTCTTCTTAGTCGTTCGTCGCCGGTCGGAGACCCTGAGGGATTGGGATCGGCAGATGATGGTCGAGTGCACGTGGGTTTCAAATTTTGATTAAACACACACACACACACACAAACGCACACAACACCAAAAATACGTGGCAATATCCGAGACGGGAATTAGGCCGGTGGGGGATTATCCGTATGGACTTTCCAGAATGCGCCGTAGCTGTCCCATCTGCTCAAAGCCCTCGGACTGCCTGGTTGGTGGTTAGTGTCGCCGCCACCAGCAGGGTGAAACATGGTCTGGATGGCTGCTAGAGGGCTTCTCGAAATGAAATGAGACCGCGCATAGCTCCCTTGGCTTGTGACGGACGCGGCGGTGTCTGGTAAGCCCGCTTGCTAGTCGGTCGTGTGTACGCGTAGGATTCAATAAAGCTCGCTCGCCGGGCCCTCGTCGTGCAGTGCCGCCCAGTCAGTCGGTCGTTCCCAGTTCTCATTCTCATTGGTTTCTGTATTCGTGTGATTTTGAAAGAAGAAGAAGAAGAAGAAGAAGAAGAAGACTCGCAAAGACTCGCGTCCTCGGGCCTTTGACAGCTTTCTGTGCACCTTTTTTTTTGTTTTCCCCCCAAACCTCACGCTCGTTTTGTAAACTCCCATCATGATGGACCCCATATCCAAAGAAACAATGACGTCTCCGACACGAGATTCCTTCATCCACATGCCTGATTCCAAGGAACTCACACCGGAAGAGCCACGAGAACCCGAACCCGAGCCGGCATGGACGCCAGGGCGGGCGGAATACGCAGCCATGGCCACCATTTCCGTGATTTCTCTCATGGTGGCTCTGGATGCCACCATATTGGTCCCTGTGTTACCTGTAAGTCACCGACGCTCCTTCAACTCTTCTCTCCAAAAAAAAACGACACATGAAAACGCTGACAACGAGCCTCTCCCCCCCCCCCCGTCTTCCAGGACCTCGCCCTAGACCTGGGCGGCTCCGCCACCGACGCTTTCTGGGCCGGCACCTCGTACCTCCTGCCCTGCGCCGTCTGCCAGCCCTTCATCGGCGCCCTGTCCGACATCTTTGGCCGCAAGGAGATGCTGCTCTTCTCCCTCTCCTTCTTCACCCTCGGCACCCTGCTCTGCGCCCCGCTCGCCAACGACTTCACCGTCCTGCTGGCCGGGCGCTCCCTCCAGGGCGTCGGCGGCGGCGGCATCATCACCATGGGCCAGATCATCTTCGCCGACATCGTGCCGCTGAGGCTGAGGCCAAAGTACTTCACCTTCGTCCTCGGCGCCTGGGCCATCGGGAGCGTGCTGGGCCCGCTGCTGGGCGGGCTGTTTGTCGAGCACGCGACGTGGAGGTGGTGCTTCTACATCAACGTAAGCTAGTTTTTTTTTTCTTTTTGGTTTTTCTTTTTCTTTGTTTTTTTTTTTTGGCATCCCCCCAACCCTCGTCATCGGTGCCTGTGAGGTTCGGCAATGAATGTTTCTGACACGGGATCCAACCCCCCATCCAACAGTTGCCGTTCTGCGCCCTCGGCTTCGTCATGGTGCCGCTGTTCGTCCGTCTCTCGGCCGAGAAGTCCTCGCTGGGGTCCAAGATGCTCCGGATCGACTTCCTGGGCGGCCTCCTCTTCATCGGCGGCATGACCAGCTTCCTCGTCGGCATCTCCTGGGCCGGCGTCCAGTTCGAATGGACCTCTGTGGCCGTCATCGCGCCGATCGGCGCCGGCACCGCGGCCGTGTCCTGCTGCCTGGTCTGGGAGAGGTACGGCGCGGCGGAGCCCTTCCTGCGCCGCTCCCTCTTCTACTCGTGGTCCGCGGTGGCCGCCTACCTCGGCGCCTTCTGCCAGGGCTTCCTCCTCTTCTGCGCCCTGTACTACATCCCCTTCTACTTCCTGTCCGTCCGCTTCGTCACGCCCACCCAGTCGGGCCTCAACCTCTTCCCCGTCACCTGCCTCCTCCTCCCGGGCTCCATCATCGTCTCCGTCCTCACCTCCCGGCTCGGCCGCTTCCGCTGGGCCATCTGGTCCGGCTGGGCCATCACCGCCGCGGGCTGCGGCCTGCTCGTGCTCCTGGACGAGGACACGTCGACGACCATGTGGGCCGTCTACCTCGCCGTCTTCGGCATCGGCAACGGCATGGTCCTCACGAGCGTCAACGTCGGCACCCAGGCAATCAGCCGCGTCGAGGACTGCGGCCGCGCCGCGTGCATGTACGCCTTCGCGCGCACGCTGGGCATGAGCGTCGGCGTCGCCGTCGGCGGCACCACCTTCCAGAACGTCATGGCGGACCGGCTGCGGGACCTCGGCCTGCCGGACGCCATCGCCAAGAACGCCGAGGTCTTTGCGACCCGCCTCGCCGCCCTCGACCCCGCGGATCCGGAGCGCGTCGGGGCCCTGTCGGCCTACGTGACGGGGTTCCGGGGCGTCTTCTGGGTCATGACGGCCACCGCGGGCTTCGGCTTCCTGTCGAGCTTGATAATCCGCAAGCACAGCATGGACAGGACCCTCGAGTCCAAGTTCACGCTGGCGGGGACGAGGAACAGGAAGTCAGAGGTCCCTTCGGTTGTGAGTACTGTGATTGGGGTCTGAGACCACGTTTGGGTCACGGGGTTTATTCTTGATTGTTTTTTATTCTTCTTTTTCTTTGTATATATATATATATACTTGTCTCTGGGAGCTACACAGGAAATCTACAATTCTAACCTGGGAAAGACTTGATCCAATGAAGCAGTGCCCCCCCCCCCTCCCCCGGAGACTTCGTTAGGCCCTCTTCTAGCTATATTGACGGCTTCCTTTCCACTATGACTCTATCAGTCTTACCGTTTAGTCCTGGTATCTCGTGGCGGTGCAGGTTTTCGACACCGGGTAGAGAGCGCCCGCGGAGGCGGCTGGCGCGGTGGAAGAGGGCGGGCTTGTGTATCCGGACGGGCCTGCGATGTTTGCGTCTGTTAGCAATGGCTAGGGGGTTGGAAGACGCCGGAATTTGAAGGCACTAGCGCCATAGGCACACGACGGTGATAGAAATCCCGAGACTTCCACTCCTCATAACACGGTCGCGATGCGGCCGATGGCGTGGACATTGCCTACGATGGAACTGCGGATGGCTTTAATCTGATATCCCAGGGTCATTTCACATGAGCATCAGAGCGTGACGCTGGAACAACCAAAAGGTACCGGCCTGGGTGGGTATATAACGTGGCTAGCCATCTCAAACGATACTGTGCTGGGGTGGTTTGGACGCTGTAAGGGTCCCGTCTGCGCCTCGTGTGTATGAATCAGTCGCAAAGACCTCATTGAGCTCCAATATGGATGACCCAATCTCAATAGAACACCGCGGCACTATTCCCACTGTAATTATCACACGCGTTAGGCACTTCTCTTCTACTCTGGTACTCTTGTCTTTTAAATAGCGATGTAGCGTTTCACAACAGCAGTGGACACTTGCGTACAACACCATGAGCAAAATTCACAGCATACGGCAGCAGGCATACACTGGTAGTCACAGACATGACTACTAACCCGGGCCTCTCGATTCTATTCAACTTACAATCATGTATTTTATATGGTATGGAAAGTATTGATAAACGGTCTTAGTCGTGTCAGAAAGTATAAAAGTAATGTCATAGGTAAGCGTACCTTGGTTTTCCAAGAAAGGTCAGCTTCCCATATTCCTTTTTAGACGTGTACCACTGCCCTTACAGACTAGGAGTAACTCTACTAGGATATTACAAAAGGTACATAAGCCCGTTTTAATACCAAAAGTTCCTTTTTATTTAGACGCCTGCTTAAGGATTGGACAGGTTAGGCATGGCTTTTGATAATTTCTACCTAGAGTGCGTCATGCCTGTTGTATCCATCATACCTTCGTACCTCTCCTGCACCCTGCACGACCGGTAGGACTTGGCATTGACACGTCGTACGACCCCAATCCCGTTCCGAAAAGATGCCTAGCCCTTTCTCGTCCCCAGAGAAACATTCCCGGGACATCCAACCCCACCTGCGTTAATGCCTCTCAACAACAGGACAGGGACATCCCGCCGCCACATACGGGTACAGTACAAGTGTATCAGCTGAGGCACGGCACGCCCCTAGCTTCGGAAGCGAAAGCTTGGTTGGCCAGCGACCCATGACGTGGCATGGAATCTGTTCAGAACCAACACGCTGGCTTGCTTGTGGTCTTGGCATACCACGCCGTGACAGTCTGGCTGATCCGCCGCCAACGAGGCATATCTGCGGCACGCAGGCTCCGGTGGCCGGTGGAAGAATGGACGCTGGTCCAATCCGCATTCTGTCGGAGCCCACAGCCAGAGAAATGCGTTCCGTACCAGGAAGATGAGGAGAGGGACACGAAAACTACTACAGGGCGTATGGGGGGATCGGGTCAGGCCCGAAGCCGAGCAGGTGCATAACCGTATAATATAAAGACGGAAGGCGTGGTTCATACACACGTTTGCTACGTGTAAGCCCTGCCTGTACATTTTGGCGCGAGGCTCACCAGACGATGTGCGGAGACGTTGATCCTAGCATACCTAACTGGTCGGATGATACCTCGGCGCCATCGCTGCAGAGGGGTCTTTGTTTTCCCCCTGGCCAATCTGTACTGCCGAACATGACGCGCCGAAAAACGCCGGAGGGCACAGAGGTGCAACCCCGTTGAGGGATCGGCGAACATTCGGGCTGCTGAAGGACACATACAACAAGTATACTCAAAGCATTATAAGTTGTATATTATATTCATTAGTTAAACGAGAAGTATCATCATCCGTGCGTATGTCTAAACAAGATAGAGGCAAAAAAGGTCAAAAGAACATACAACACCGGGCATTCGCCGGTCGTCACCGACCCGACTACTACTCCGGCCCTCACCGGCTTATCTATGGGAGAGCGGACGGGATCCCGAGTTCTCCGGTGGGTGTGGTCGTATGTGTTAGAACGGCGTATTGGAGATGACTATAACCAACGCATCATCCAGATGGAGCAAGAGGGCGTTCTTCTGTAATGCCCTTGGCAACCTAAGCTGGAGGGCGCAAAACAAAACAGAGGGGAACATGGTTTGACCAATACAGACTAGACACGTTGGACGCTGAAGGATTAGTGGGCAGGCCCTTTAGCGAAACTACTAGAGCAGTGTAACGAATTTATATTCCTCTATTACTCTCTATCCTCTGTTGCTCTCTCTAGTTAGATACTATAGTACCCTACTTCTTACTTATTTCTAAAGCAATACATCTAATGAAAAAAAAGCACCACATTCTTAGTTAACTAATTGCAGCACGAGGGCATGGGCCTCGGAACGTCTGTGCGTTGGCATATTTTCCATTGTAACTTTGTCGCTCGCGACTTCCATTCCGGCTTTGCCTCCACTCCAGTCGCTTCGCTCCGGGTAACGGTATCTATCTATCAGTGCTTTTGTGACTGGTACAATACTGTGTATTATAGATGAAACAGTTTGTTATTCATACTCATAGTCTTGAAGATGTTCGAGATGTACTGACTTATAACACCAATCTTGCGTTGATCCTCGGTCGTAGGGACAGCTCTTTGGGAGATGAAGGCAGCAATGCGGTCCAGCATCGTGAAGAACGCGTCGTAATCCAAGGTGGAAACAACTGAGGGCAGGACGTCGGCGAGTGCTCTGCATCTCCGCCGTTCTGGACGAAGATGAACATGCAGTTACATTGCTGGCGTTTGGGACTGCGTCCATCGCCAATGGACCCAGCATTGAGCCAGGTGGCGCCGGTGGTGTGTTGCTATTTCCTCGGTACAATAAACTCATAGTCCTTGTCCATGGAGTATTTTCCAGGGCCAGGCTTTGGCCATGGCTATGCGCGGGGGGCAGACGAAACCTGACGCGCCTGCGATTCTCCGTGCCGCTTGCCTGTCAACGTGTCGCGTAGGATGGGAGCTTGTATCGATGGGCACAAGCCGTGTAGGAAGTATGGAACCCCGTCGACCAGAACAGAAGCGAGCGGGGCCGTCATGTTCGCTAGTCTCAATCCCCTTTGCCTGACGCCGAGCACTCTGTCCGTAAAGAGGGCAGCCGTGGGTTTACGGCGGCTGACCACAAGCTGGCGCCATACCAAAGAGTCCTGGACCGGCCCGGCCAGGGTTCCAGGAGAGGCGCGCGGTCCCGTCTCGGTGTCTGCAGTCGCCTTTCGTTCGGACGTCCACGAAAGGATTGGGCAGAGGTCGGGTGGCGGTTCGATGACGTCTCCCTACGGCCGTTCCCTCTACGCCGTAAAGTAGAGGCATGTTGATGCCCGGAGGCATTGCGTCGCTCCTCGTCGATCCGGGGTTGTTTTCCTCTTCCGCGGCCCAAGACATTATCTCGCCTACGGAGGTTTGCTGCAGCTTACGACCGCCCCCCTTCCCCGCCCCCCCCCCCCCCCCCCCCCCCCTTTTCTCCGAAGAACCGAAATGTCCATCACCATAGCTAGCACGCGGGGAGTTGTCCGGGCAGTTTCCCACTTGTGCCGGATAAACTTTCCCATCCCGGTTCTAGAAATCCATGGACTTGAAATGTGCGAAGGGTTCCTTCAGAGTCCAGCCACTCGGGGACCAATGGGCAGCTCTCCACGTACCTGGTTGTCATCCGCGGATTGCGTCGAGGTCGGATAATCCATGTAAAGTAGTTTCGTTTTCGTTTTCATTTTTTTTATACTCTGCGCGCTCGTAGACACTGGGACACGAAGTTTGATGGCCCTTTTGAGCTTGGCGCTGCTCAAATTCGTTCGACGCAGCGCACATCTACCCCAGACGTGCCCGATTCCACCTGCGCACAGCCATCAGACAGGTTATTCAGGGTCTTCCTGAACCCCTCCATCTGAGCCCTCGGCTCCCGTCCCATGTCCCGGAAAGATACTTCTTCCCTCTTCCCGTGTGTGTGTGAGAGATATGACCGCATGTGGCGCCATGTTTCGGCCGATGAATCACTCGAGGATGAGTTGTCCGCGTTTCGATAAACCCGCATCTTGCTGCCTACACTGACTGCACGAAAAGCTTATTGTTGGGTCGAAGATGGTCGACGTAATCGATGGCAGGAGCTGGAGCGCACTCTAGGCTGCGAGCGTGTCCGGCGACGAAAGTGGGCATGGAATTGATAGTTTAGAGACAGAGTGCTGTAGCTCAACTACAGGAGGCGCGTATACACGGCAGACACTCTGAGACGGAGCAGTATGGGGTACTGCTCGGGCGTCGTCAACGTATTCTACTCGTAAGAAGCATCCGTTTCCGATGGACTTCTGCTTGGCATGTCAAGAAGTCATCCTGCTCGCCGACATGCCATAGTATCATGGATAACTGCACGCCATGGTCTCGTATGGCGGTGATCAATTCAGACACGGGTGAACCGTAAATCGTTAGAATTAGATTAAGTAATGTGAGAAATATCCTTTTCCCTGCCCGCTGCTCAGCGGAGCATGCGCATGAATAAAATATAAACAACGCCAATCCGGTCCATCATCCATTGCAGCGCCCCTCCTGCTCAGAGGTACACAACCGCTAAACAACCTATGGTTCCGAGCATAGCGAACCCTAAAGACACGTTGGAGCTCCGGGCAGTCGATGACGCCGGGATGTAATTGATTGTCGGCTTAACACCGTCGGTGAAGGGGGCTTCGGCAGTCGACACGGCACCCTCAAAGGCGGGCTGCGGACTGCCGGGAGCCAACTTGGGCGAGGCGGGGTTGAGGACGCTGGAGGGATGTCAGACATGGGGAGGCGACGGTGGGACGGAAGAAGGAGGGGTAGGGAGAGGGGGGGGGGGGGGGGGGGCAAAGGGACTCACCTGTCGATGACGTGCATGACGCCGTCGGTCGTGATGATGTCGGAGATGGTGACCTTGGCCGAGTTGGCGAAGACGGTGCCGTCCTGCTGCTTCCGGAGGGTGACCTTCTCGCCCATCTGGCTCTTGTGGGTGGCCTTTGTGACGGTGATGCTCGGGGTGAAGCGGACCTGGTTGGTGAGGACGTGGTACTCGAGGACCCTGGCGAGGTCATGGGGCTCCATGGCGGCGGCGGTGGCGCCGATGGCCTGGAAGGCGGCGTTGGTGGGGGCGAAGACGGTGGCGGCCTGCAGGGCGCTGATGCCGTTGAAGAGGCCGGCGCGCATGAGGGCGCCGGCCATGCTCGTGAGACCGGTGTTGAGGGCGGTGTCGGCGGGGGTGCCGGGGAAGGTAAGGACGGAGTCGACGACGTGCAGGACGCCGCCGGAGAAGCTGAGGTCGGGGCTCGTGACGGCGCTCATCTGCTTGTAGCCGCTGAAGACGCGGGCCTGCTCGCCGACGCGGACTAGCTCGACCCTCTGAGTGCCGGTGAGGTTGGCCGAGGGCGTCTCGAGGAGGGTGTGGGCGAACCGGGGGACCTCGGGGAAGGAGGCGGCCATGGTCTTGCCGGTGACGACGTGGTAGGAGAGGAGGTCGGCGACGAAGCTGGCGTTTGTGGCCTTTTGGGCGAACGTGGGGTCCGCCCGCATCGCCTGGGCGAAGGCGTCGTCCGAGGGCGCGAGGATGGTGACATCGATGGAGTTTGTGAGGTTTTGGCTGAGCTCCGGGACGACGGCGAGGAGCGCTGGGGCGGGGGGGTGTTAGTGGACTGGCCGGAAGATGGAAGCTGCGGGATGGGGAGAGAGACAGAGAGAGAGAGAGAGGACTTACTCCTGAATGTGGTCAGTGTGCGGTTGTTCTTCCTCAGCACGACATCGAGGGGATCGCCGGCGGCCGCTAGGGCGGCGAAGACAAGCGGGAGAAGAAAGCTCGTCATATGCATGGTCGCGGTTGGCAGCAGGCGGAGGAGGAAACGGGAAACCAGCCCGGCGGGAGGGGGGATAAGAAGAAAAAGGAAAAAAAGAAGACGGCAGAAAAAATAAAAATAAAAATAGAGAGAAGCAGAGACACGGGCCCAAGTCCAAAGCTCCGGGCGGACCGAATTGAAGATCTACGGGAAGCGGCCGTTGGGTATTACTTATAAATTATAACAGCCCAAACCAATTCTCCGGGTCGGAGGGTCCGGGTGGGTCGGGTGGGTAGGGGGAGGACAGGGGCAGGGGAGGCATGGCCTCGATGCTCGCAAAGGGGGGGGAGGGGAGGGTTTGGCTGGCGACTCTGCTCTCTGGTGCTTGTCTTTGAGGTGGTCCGCTTGATAGATAAGGGCTGCCAAAATAAGCACCGCACCAGGGGAGGAGGAGGAGGAGGAGGAGGAGGAGGAGGAGGAGGAAGGTGGGCCGCAGGACAGAGTGTTTTGTGTTTTGGTACGGAGCATGTATGCCTCATATATTTTAAGTCTTGTCTGGCGTGCAAGTATGTTTAGCGCAGTAAGAGGAGACGGGCCCCACGCCCAGTATCGGGGGTGAAGTGCCGAAGCAAGGAGGACCCATCAGCCACACCGGCACACCAGCAGTCACCTAGCAGTAATACTGCGTAGTTTACTGCGTAGTTTTGGTTTTTGATTCTTCTACGTGCAGTCAGGTCACCCACGCGGGAGAGAAACGGCCGAGGTGGACGTGATGCAGGACGAAAACACGGCGGGACGAATCAAAGGCATGTTTGAAAAGCTTCCTGGACGGCGATATACATCGTACGCAGTCGGTACGGGTACTGGAGGGGGGTCGACCGGGACACTTGGAGTGGGTGGGGGGCCAAAGAAGATGTGCGCTGCAGAGTACGAATACCAGGTGGGTACGGTATGCGTAGTGTAGCATGTGTGTGTGTGTGTATGTTTGTGTTTGCTTGTATACGTAGTATTCGTACTGAGCATGTGTGTGTGTGTGCGCACGTAGGTAGGTACGGATATGTGGGCGGGAGATCGACCAGCAGCAGCGACGGGGATGACGGTGAAACATGCCTCAGGAGGGAGCGAGCGGAAACGCGTCCATGCGAGGCGAGGGGGGCTTTGGAGACGTTCTCAGACGAAGAAAAGTTATTTTGGAGAGGAGAAGTTGAGCGCGAAGTAGGTAGGAATACCTGCTTGATGCATCTGAAGTCGGGTCGACAGCGCAGTGCCGCCAGAGCCGCAATTCATCGGGAATAAGGGAGAGAGAGAGAGAGAGAAAGAAGAGCAGTGCCGCACTGACCAAGAAATGACACAAGGGTGAAGACATGGTGACGGCGGCGGCGGGTGAGGAGCAGGACGGATGCAATGCAGATGCAACTCGGGCTGGGCCGTCGATGCGCCGTGGCTGACGTGGCCGGGACATACTGACTGATTGACTGACTGACGGGCTGATGGATTTTGCAGAGCGGCAACCGCAGGCAGGTTGAAGATATTCGCGGACGAGGGGCCCGTGTGGAGAGGGCCGAGACGGTCGGAGTGGGTCCCGGTCGGGAAGTCGGGCGCCTTTCCTGACGGGAAGGAGCAGGGAAGGGGCAGGGCAGAAACATGGCAGGAACCAGGGCTAGGGTCATGACTCAGCTTCACTACGAATACCGTATCCGTCCTAGGTAGGTAGCAAGGCAGGTAGGTACCTACCCAAGCAGGCAGGGGCAGGCAGGCCCTTGCTTCTTTTCCCCTTGTCCCGCGATAATTCCATCCACGCCTTGGATTCAATTCTCCCTCCGCCATCTCCCGTCCGTCGGCTCTGCTCTGCCCTGCTCTGCTCTGCTCTGCTCTGCTCTGCTCTGCAACACACTCTCCGAATGCCGCAATCCCATCTCCTTCCCCCAAAGACATGTGCTGAACTTCAGCTGACCGAGCGCACGGCTAGGCCGCCCAGCCATTTATTTATTTACCCAACGTCGCATTCGCCTCAAGGATCAGAATTGACATTATCACCTTACTATATATCGTCAAGCAGGTGCTGGACGCCCAGCCTCGGCCTCATTTCTTCTCATAGTGTCGGGCTCCCGTCAGCTTTTTACATGTGGGGACCGTCGGTCCTCCTTTCGACGAGCTGTGCGGCTACGCCGGGGTCGCGAACCTCTTCGGGCTCCTCCTTTCCCACGACGGCCTTGGCTTCCGAAATGCCGTCTATGCATTCCTTCTTACCAAGACCCGCAATGACGGCCTTAAAACCAAGCGACGTCTTGGGCGACGAACAAGATGTGTAGCCCGCTCGGGAAATCCCGGAACCGTCCACTTTGCTTTCTATTTCCAGAACGCGACACCCATCTCCTCCTCTACCCCTTTGCTTTGTTTGGTTTGGGGTATCAAAAAAGAACCCTGATGACGGATTCCACCCAGACTTGGATAGGCGACATGCCCGGTAGCCCACTCTTCCGAGCTTCTTGCCCTATCCGTATCCCACCATGCATTCTCTCCTCGTCCCGATCGAGTCTTGCTTGTTCTCTCTCCAGACCATCGCCGCCGACCCACGATCTTCTTCTGAACACCGAAACCCTTTAGTTGTTTCTACAATTACCCAGCTGTTGTATCACAACGCACTCGAAATCCACAAAGTCTCTTGGACGCTCTGAAAAGGGGGGGGGGGGGGGGGGGGGGGGGGGGGGGGGGGGCGTTGAATATGCATGTTCAATCTCGACAGCATCGCGCATTAGGCCTGGGCATCAGCTGGCGCCGGCGCCGGGCCGCCCCTGGCCATTCCGGAACCCCATCTTTTTCGGCATCCCGTTTGCAAAAGAGATGGCCTGCCTTGTTAGGTCACGTGACGTATCCGTCTTGCTGTGTTCGGGCGGATTGGCCTCCCGGGGATCCAAGTGGAATTCCGGCATCACCTCACTATGCTTTTACCCATCAATCAACCACCAACCCCTCTTTGCTGTGAAACGTTCTCTAGCCACAATCCTCGCTTTCCAAACCCTCGCCGACTCGCGTGGACTCGCGTAAGCCCCTTTGGCAGACAGCAGATAGGCTGGATAGCATACATCGCAAACACATGACCATCGCCATCAACCGCTGGCTGACCTTTGCCACAATCCGTACGACTGCGCCACACCATGAGCATCTCGAAACACGTCATCCACCTCGCCGCCGCCCATCCCACCCTTGCCGTGTTGCGCGGCGCGTTTCCAGAGTCAAGTTGTTTGCCTCTTTTTTGGGGTGAGGAGGGGAGAGGGGCGCAATATTAAGGTTTCATAGACCATCGCGATGCACACTCGTTGATCCGAACTTTCTTTTCCCTTTTTTTTCCCCCTTCCATGCCGTAAACCCTTTCCCCTCCTCTCTTGGGAAACCTCATAGATCTCTTGACACCTCGCATCTGCATCGTCGAGAGCCTGCAATATGGACGCCTCGCAGGAGCGGGAACGCCATACCACGAGCTCCATTGCGGAGCAGGAGCTGTTCTTCAACCAGTCGTCGTCGTCGCCGTCGTCGGGGTCCCACAACCATGGCCAGCCTCAGACCGGGCCGCACCCGCAGTCGCAGTCGCAGTCGCAGTCGCAGCCTCGGTGGTACGATAACGTTAACAGCGGCTCGCCTATAGAACCAAGAAGCGGGGTCCCTGCTGTCAACATCATCCCGGCCACGCCCACCACCATTCGCTCCAACAGCGTGCGCTCAAATGCCTCTTATCCCGACCATTTCGAGCACAGGCAACAGGTGCATGGCCCTCTTCCCGACGTGACGGAGGAGGATAACATCTACGACCCGCCAGCCAGGTACGCCTCGCCGCCTCACGGCGAGTCCGGGGCCCCAGCACACGGCACCTCGCCTGCTTATCAGGGCGCTGGCATTAACCAACCGAATGGATTGCCGTCGTCCTACGACAAGGGGAAAGCCACCGAGGCTCATCCAGACGAACACCATGACGCACCGTACTCGCCTGAATACTATGATGCGCCGGGCTCGCCTCAGCACGACCGCCCGTCTGCCTTCGGTCACGGCAGGGCGGCTGAGCAGCGTCAGGAGCCCGCCGCACCCCACCACCGCCCGGAGTATCCAGGCTACAATGATGCCACTTCGTCATTTGACACAGGCAGGGCCGCCGAACGATATCCAGACCCCGGCGCGCAGCATCAAAACACAGAGCACTCGGGCTATAACGGTAGCCCTCCCGTACCCGACAAGGGCAAAGCCGCCGAGACTTATCAAAGCAACCAAGACCCGCCGGCCCTGCCCGGTCCAAGGCCCGTGTCTACGCAGGTCTCGGACTATTACGCCCAAGACCACGGTGGCTACGGTGTGAACCCCGCAGTTCAAGAGCAGGAGGACCGCGACTATGCCATGGCTCTCGCTCTCCAAGAAGAAGAGGGCCAGGCGCCTCCTCTTCCGCACCGGCATAGCCAACCCGCGTGGAGCAGCAACGGGCCTCTGTCGTCCAACCCCTTTGCATCTCCCGAAGACGACGACTTTGCCTTTGCGCAGCGTCTTCAGGCAGAAGAAGAGGCCGGACAGGCAGAGGAGTCTCGACAGGCACCGCCTCTGCCGGCCCGCCCTCCCCCCAAAGCCGTCGAGGAGCTGCTCGCCCAGGGCCCAGTCTCGCCCCCGTTCTCCAAAACGCCCTCGATAGAAGGCATCGCGCCTCCCCCCAAGCGCCAGGGCTCCGATTTTGGCAACGACGACCCCTCCAACCCCATCCACTACACCCGGGACCCCCACAAGCTCATCACATACCTGGTGCCCTTCCCCAAGCCCTGGCTCAGGGCCAAGGCACCCTCCGACGCCATCCCCACTCGCTTCCTGATCTACACGCCCCCGCCCCGCCGCTCCAGGCGCCGCCCGAGGGTGTCAAGGAGAGCGTCACGCACAAGGTGCAGCGCAAGTGGCAGAACGAGGTCCGGCAGGCCAAGACGAGCGACGCAAAGACGACGAGCTGGGCGGGGTTCAAGGCCAAGTGCACCCGCGGCGTGGACAAGGCCATGCAGTACACCACCACGAGCAACCTGGACTACCTCTCGAGGGTCACGCCTCCGTCGAAGCCCCCTCGTCCATCTCCCGCAAGCTGTCGATGAAGGGCAAGGGCAAGAAGGACAAGAAGGACAAGGCCGCCGAGGGCGACGAGAAGGACGTCAAGGACAAGGGCGAGGCGTCCGAGAACAGAGAAGACACGGAGACGCTCCTCAACGACCCGGACAGGGGTCAAGAAGTCAAAGACGCCGACGAGCAGGCGCGGCAGGAGAAGCTCGCCGAGGAGCAGGGCTACAGGGACGACAAGAAGGGCGAGCACGACGACTTGATGGAAGACGACCCGGCCCACGCGTCGCACGAGACCAAGAGGACGGTCGGGGTCGAGGAGATCGTCTTTGTGTACTCGCCGTCGATGAACATGACGCCCGAGGCGATGCGGGAGGAATTCATCAACTCCATGCTGCGCACAAAGTCCAAGGCGCAGCGGGACGCCATCATCGCGACGGGGCTTCTGCCCATATCGCTGGCGGTCGACCTCGTCATGATTGCCGTCTCTGGACTGTTTGAGGTCAACGGTCAGTACTTGCACACAGCCAGCCCCCCCCCCCCCCCCCTATCCTGCTTCGGGCTTTGTTGCTAACGGGACACAGCCGTGTGGGCGTACTTCACCATCAAGGGCTCCAAGACGGCGCGCTCCGTCACAAAGCGCCTCACGTCCTCCTCCAAGAAGCCCGAGTCCATCGACCCGGAAAAGTCCGAGGCCGAGATGGACAAGGAGGACAAGCTGAGGCTCAGCTTCAAGCCGGCGAACCGCCTCGACGTCCTCGCGCGGTACCTCGAGGCCGAGTGCCACCGCGTCGACTCGAGAATGTTTCCCAGATACACGTCGTCGCCTACGGAAGTGTAAGTCCCCCCCCCCCCCCCACCTCCCTGTCTTCTCCTGCAATCAAACCACCTTGTCAGGTCTGTTGAGCGTGCTGACGCGTCGCGCGACACAGCGAGTGCCTAGAGGCCATCGGCTGGTCCCCCGCCCAGACGCGCGGGCAGCAGAACTGGGAGGACGAGGCGTGGGAGGTGAACGACGTCAAGGAAGATCTGCGGGTGGTGATGCACAAGGCGGCCAAGGAGTGGCGCAAGTGGTGCGGCCGGTTCGAGAAGAACCCTGAAAAGAGCCTGAGCAAGTGATGGACCGGCATCGTTTCGGTTTAGGACGAGAACGCGACCTTGGGATCCAAGGGAGGGGAGGGGGGGGGTGGCCTTCATGTCGAAACATTCTGGCAGCATATGGGATTGGGCAAATCCACCCGCCGCTGTGAAACATAGGTGTATGTAGTCTATCCTTAAAAAAATTCGTACAAAGTCTATTCATGTCTCTCTGCCCTCACGACATACGAAGGTCACGCGAGGATGGAGAGCTACCTGGATCGTTGGAAACGAAGAGGGATGATGAGGATGAAAAGGGATGAAAAGGAGGGGGGGGGAGAGAGAGAGAGAGAGAGAGAGAGAGAGAGAGAGGCTACCGTAAGCTTCTTCGTAGCCAGGCGCATCCCGGCGGTTCTGTAAGTTTCCTACCCCCCCCTTTTGCCCCACGATTGCAGTTCGCTCGTTTCCGCAGGGCTGACATGTTCGGATCATGTCACGGGCACACACCTTTTTCTCCCCCCCCCTCGGTTTCCAAGTGTTCAATTGTTTCTTTTATGATTTTCACATTATATCTCTCCCTCCCATCCTTCTCAGTATTCCGTGTGCACCAGAGCTCGTCCCTGTTTCAGTCATGGACTGGGAGGGGGGGGAGGGGGGGCAAACTATCCGTCTCTTGGAGCTTTGCCCCCTTTTTCTTCGGTGCACCGTGTTTCCCTCGCACATTTAACCGGGGGTTTTTTTTTTCGATTTTCGATTTTCCCTTTTTTCGTCTGTTTGTTTCTCCATACTTTCCATCCCCCCCCCCCATCTTCACGCATAAAATATCTCTTGTCCGGCTTCGCACTCGGCAGTTGCTTTGGTCTGCCTACATTTCGGCTCTTCCGCTTGCCCCGGCACAATCCTCATCTGCCAGAAAGCACAAAGTCGTTTGTTCTCTCGCCCCTTGTCCGACTTACTTTTTGTTGCCGCATGAAATATCTCGCAACCCAAATCTTGCGCGAGGGGGGGGGGGGGGGGGGGGGTTGAATCGCTCCCTCCACTAGTCTTTGGCCGTGATCAATCTGCGTGGAAAAACTATACGACGGCGAAGCATTCGGGCCTTGAATCCAGCCCGCCTTCTCGGTTCGTTTGTGGTGAGGAGTCTATATCTGCAAACCCGTTCAGTAGAATGCGATTCGCGGGGAGGGAGGGAGGGGGGGCTTTTCAAAGTTCAAGATGCGACGCGAACCGGAACTCGAGTGACCGGTGGTACCTACGCGGTACCCCCAGCCCATTCGGGTTATGCTTAAAACTTGAACTCGACCATACATTTCGGCGCAAGAGTCCAGCCCGAACAGGGGGGGGGGGGGGGGGGGGGCATCACATGACTGGGACCAGCCCTCGCCCGCCTTGAGGAGAGCAAAAAAGAAAAAAGGAAAAAAAAACAAGTCTTGACTGGCGAGACCGCCAGAGTTTCCGGTTCTTTCGTCCGAAAGCGGGGTACGGGAGCTCGGGACAAACTTGTCGACTGGACTCGGCGGGTCGCGCACGAATCCGGCCCCGGCCCCGGCCCCGAAGGAGACCCGTATGCACCCCGCTGCCCCCGCTCCGGACGACCGTCGAAACGGGGACTACCTACCTAGCCCGCTGCCCGCCCCCTTCTCCCTTTACCCACCGTCTTCCATCGTCGAATGCGGGGTAAAGGCAGGTCCGCCAGATGCCGAGCTTCTCCGCTCGCTCGCTCAAGCGGCCCAATTGCCGTCATCGGGAACCTGGGGGTAGAGGGTTGGTTTCCTTGGCGTCGGGGGCCGCATGACTCTTGGGGATAGCTTCGGTAGAAAGGTCACCCGCCCGCAGCCGTCATCGCACCAACGCTGCCTGGTTACCTAGGTAGACGTCGGCGGTGCGGAGCCGAGCGGCGGTGCCGATTGCCCAACGGATCCGCTGCGCCTCCCCCATACAGCGACCCTGATGTCACGTCTTCTTTTAGGCTTTAAGAAGAGGGCGTTTTCCCCGGCTCTCTGCGGGCCTGCGAGACACAAATCTTTTTTTCTTCACTGCAGCCCTCCTACACCTCGTTTGGGGGAAGGACCTTGTTGTTTTCTAAGAAAAAGATTTTTTTTCTTTTCCAAAAAAAGATGAAGGGCGTCGCGTTCGCCGTCGCGGCGCTGCTGTCGTCGACATGCGCCCAGTACATGAAGACCCCCGAGATGCCTCGGTACGCCCCCCGCGAAGCCGCCTCGGGGGAGGACGGCAACCGGACCGGCAGCGCGTGGCCGTACGGCCCCTTTAGCACCCGCGGCCGCGACATCGTCGACAGCCGAGGCGAGGTTGTGACGTGGGCCGGCGTCAACTGGCCCATGAGCGGTACGTCTGCGTTTCCGGCCCTGGGTCGGAGACGTTGCTGATCTGGAAACCCCCCTCCTAGGCGAGACCATGGTCCCCGAGGGCCTGGAATGGGCCTCGGTCGACCAGATTCTAGATCAAGTCGCTAGCGTCGGCTTCAATTACATCCGCATGTGAGTCACGACCCCCCCCCCCTTTTTTTTTTTTTCTTTTTACGAAGCCCAACCAGGACAAGAACGCTGACACGCCCTTCCCAGGGGCTACGCCATCGAGATGGTCGACCAGATCTACGACCGCGACGGCGAGGACGTGCCCCTCGAGGTGGCCATGATCACGGCCCTCGGCTTCGTCAACGGGACGAGGGTCACCAGGGCCATCTTGCGCAACAACCCGTCCTGGACGCGCGGGACGACGCGCTTCGAGATCTGGTCCGACGTCGCCGCCGCGGCGCGCGCGCGCGGCGTCTTCGTCTCGCCCGACGCCCACGTCAGCAGGGCCTCGTGGTGCTGCTCGCACGCCGACGGCAACGCCTGGTTCGGCGACGCGCACTTCGACGCCGCGCGGTGGCGCCGCGGC
This sequence comes from Colletotrichum falcatum, assembly GCA_019425465.1. NCBI lineage: Eukaryota > Fungi > Ascomycota > Sordariomycetes > Glomerellales > Glomerellaceae > Colletotrichum > Colletotrichum falcatum. The sequence continues at coordinate 9,339 of SWKJ01000125.1, read as the reverse complement.
CTCGCGCACGTCGCCCGCTGGGCCCGCGCCCACCCCAACGTCGTGTCCGTGTCGCTGCGCAACGAGGTGCGCGAGCCGTGGAGCGCCGCGGGCCCGCAGCACTACGGCTGGGACGCGCTCGTCGGCAACTTCTCGGCCGGCGCCGACGCCGTCCACGCCGCCAACCCGGACCTGCTCATCCTCTGGGGCGGCATGCAGTTCGGCCAGGACCTCTCGGCGCTGACGGCCGGCCGCAACTACCTGACGGCGCCGTGCTACAGGTGCACCGCCATCCGCGACGCCGCCCGCCGCGAGCCCCGCGTCTTGGACGTCGACGCCCACGCCTGGCGGCACAAGCTGGTGTTCGAGCTGCACCTGTACAAGATGAGCGAGGACCTCGACACGGGCACCTGCCCGGTCATCGAGGCCGGTCTCTACCGCAGCGGCTTCAACGCGTTGGGCATCGACCCGCCCGCGGCCTGCGGCGGCGGCGGCGGCGGCGGCGGCGACTGCCCCCGGCGAGCCGGCTGACGCCCGTCATCCTCTCCGAGTTCGGCAACGCCCAGGACGACACCCTCCGGAACGACACCCTGCAGGCGTGCCTGCGGGAGTTCACCGTCAAGCACGGCGTCAGCTGGATGGTCTGGGGCCTCGCCGGCAGCTACCGCGTGCGCTCCGGCGCGCAGGGCGTCCCGGACGGGTGGGGGCTGACCAACTACGAGTGGAACGGGTGGAACCACCCGGCGACGGTCGAGGACGTCTGGAAGCCCTGGGTCAGGGCGATGAATCCGACGAGGAAGGCGTAGGGCGGGCCGGGCCGGGCCGGCCGCAGGACAGGGGGGCGAGCGGAAGTATGTGGGTTAGTATCCGAACACGCGAGAGAACCGTGCCGATGGCTCTCCCGTGGCACACTCGGGGGGGGGGGCTTCCTGGCTGGTTTTGGAGCATGCGTTTGACTCCGACTCGGCGTTCGGGACCGAGAGGAGGAGGAGAAGACCGCGGTTCTCCGTTCAATGGCTTGAGGGCTTCGCGCCATCTGCTCAAATAGGAGGGGGGGGCACAACGTGTACATGTCATCGACGAACGCGCACAACCCGAGCAGGGCGTGCCTTGCGTTCCCCTGCCAGCAAGATCCTGTCCGCGGGCATTGATTCACTGGAGTGTGTATTGTCGGGCCGAGGCGGCCATCAGCCCTCAAACCATGGCACTCGAGACCATCCCGCCAAGGGCCTTTTTTCGCTCGGGCCTTGCAGAGCCGTCCGTCGCTCCTTCTCCGCCCGCCCACCCCCCTCGTCCCCGACGCACGGGTGACACCAAGAACGTGTCGCCCGGGTCGACGACGGCCTTGTTGACGTCGAGGAGGCGCGCACAGCTGTCGCCCCCTCCCCTGAGCCGGTCAATATGCCCGTCGAGTTCGCGCATGGGGTGGCGAGCGATGAAGGAAAGGCACCGCCATCTTTTGCTTTTTTTTATAAAAAGAATTGATGCTAGCGTAACGACCTCAAGCCCCTAATGATGCGCGCAGAAGGAAAACGGCAACGGGAGGTTGCCCCAAAGAAGTCTGCGGGGCATATGCCTCGTAAGCTTGCATAGCATTTCCAAGAGCCCCCCCCGCTCCCTGCCTCTAACCTACTTCCAAAACCACGCCCGACGCCATGTTCTCAACCACTCACATTGTACAGCACTTGCTATTTGCGAGGATACCCTACCCCCCAAGGACGGAGCTCGGCGAGGAAGAAGGCGTCGCTCCTGGGGACGAGCTTGGGCGAGAGGTCCCAAAAGGTGGTGGCGACGACGACGACGTGGCGGAGCGCGGGGGGGGGGGGGGGGGGGGGGGGGGAGAAGGCGTCGCGGAAGCGGGCGAGGTTGCGGGCGGCGAAGTCGGCGCTGGTGGCCTCCATGATGCGCTGGAGGTAGACGACGCCGTCGAGGCGGACGCCGGCGCGGTCGAGCGCGGCGCTGACGAGGTCGATGGTCTCGCAGTCCGCCACGGAGCGGATGAAGGAGGTCTTGACGGCGCCGTGGGGACCGATGACGGCGAGCACGAGGGTCTTGGTCATGTTGATTTTGTCGGAGGGGGCGAGTTGTGGTGGGAGCGGCTGTTGCCGGCGCAAGACGAGAGACGCGGGAGGGCATCTATTATACAAGTCGTTGTTGCTCCGTTGCCGAACGTGGTCAGTTATCCCCGGTCGAGGTCAAAGGCTTGGTCGTTTGGTGACCGGCGTGGTCCGGGTGAGAGGGCCACCCGTAGCCTTTGAGGGTTTCACGCCGTTGCCTTTGGATGGACCCGGCCGAGGCCGAGATTCCAAGACGGACCAAGAAACCAACACTCGCTGGTTCTCGTCTTCTGAGAGGCATCATCCGTTGGATCACGTGCGTCAGGTGTAAGTGGTCATGGCTGGGAATAGCCTCTGCATGATCCGTGCGCAGGCTAAAGCTTTATAAGTGCCCCCCTGTGAACAATCGTGCCCAACTGTGTACAGATGAAGTGTTGAAACAAAGTGTTTACTGCCTCAATTGGCCCATCGGGGTGGCGTGGGCCTTCGTCTTCTCGGGAGCCTGCCCGGAAGACAGCCGCCCCCCTTTTGCTCCCTGATGGACAAATGCAAAGCGGCACTCTTGGTACCTACATGATTTGACTAGTCTGCTGCAGACTTCAGCCCTGCCGACCGAATGCGGATACGGTACGGACGGGTACGTAGTGTGAAGCGTCGGCCTAGCGGGATTGCAAAAAGCTCGGTACGAATACTCTGTGCCAGTGACAGTGACACTTGACAGGAAGCACATGAATCCGGCCAAGCACCACAGACTCTTCTCGCCTTTCCGCTGCACGCAGAGAGAGACACGTACGGACGTCCATATATAGTAGTACGGCATGACGTCGGCGCGGGAGATGCAATCAACACCTTAAAAGAGCCGCCCGGCAAACGTCGCAGGGGGGCGCATGCCACGTCGCGTGCCGGCTCTTCCAGCTCCCAGCTTGGCGGGCCATTCCTCTCGCCCGTGTTTTCCGTCTTGGAAGGTCTTGGTCTTTTCTTTTGTTGTTTTCCGCAGTCTTTGTGCCTTTGTATTTCCTTCTCTTTTTTCTTTCTCTTTTTCCTTTTCTTCTTTTTTTTTGGTTTCCATCCCCCTTTTTTCTCCATCTCCTCTCCTCCCCCCCCCCAACAAGAGTCAAGACACGCCTGAATGGAAACAAACTTGTCTTTTGACAAGAGTTTCCTTTTCGCATAACCATCCCCCCCCTGAACATCTTTTCGGATGACGTACCGCCTCCCCCGGTCCAGACACGACTCATCCACCCCTTTTATTAAGCGATTGCGATAAGAGAAATCGAGACTCTCCATACCTACTTCGTACCCCCATCTACACCTTTTTTCCCCCCTTACCCGGGGAACCTCTCGAAAGCCGCCCGAGGCCACCAACAAAACTCTAAAACGCCCCGGCCCGTCTCTTTTCGTCTCAACCCTTTCCCTTTTCGACCCAAACTTCGGGACTCGGAGTTACACCCGCGCCAACGTCACCGCCTCGTAGTACACCGTAATAGCACCGCCCCCCATCTCATCTCTGAAGGCCAAAGTTACCAACCGCTCCCGGAGCTTGAGGCCTTGGACTCTGGCTGGCACGAGCCTCGAAACCACTAAAAAGGGCCCAGCTCCCTTGCCAAACCAGTGACGCAACACCTTGCCGAACAACACCTCGAGAGAAGAAAAGAAGGGACTTTACCCATCGGGAAGACGCCAACCGCACATCCCCAATAAACACACACACACACACACACACCCGGCTCCCCCTCGGCACGGGTTCGTCACAATGACGTTCGCCGCCCCGGTCCACCTGCACCGCAGCGTCGTCTGCCTCGGCGTCCTCTTCTTCCTCACCACCGCCTTCCTCGCCGCCACCCGCATAGCTTCCTCCCTCGACCTCTCCGCCGCCGGCCGCTCCTCCTCCTCCTCCTCCTCCTCCTCCAAAAACGTCCCGCAACGCTCCCCCGCCGACGCCCCCATGTCCTACGGCTCGACCGCCCGCCCGGGCTTCTCCGACCTCTCGGTCCACATTGCCTCCCTGCCCGAGCGCCACCGCCCCTCCCGCGCCAACCCGGGCCGCCGCCTCGTCGTCGTCGGCGACGTCCACGGCATGCGCGCCCCGCTCGAGCGCCTCCTCGCCGACCTCCGCTTCGACCCCGACGCCGGCGACCACCTCGTCCTCGCCGGCGACATGATCAACAAGGGGCCCGACTCCCCCGGCGTCCTCGACCTCGCCATGCGCCTCGGCGCCTCCGCCGTCCGCGGTAACCACGAGGACCGCGTCCTGCTGGCCCACAAGACCATGCACGAGTCCCACGTCGCCGACGAGGACGCCCACGGGAACCCCGCCGCTGCCGTTGACGGCCACACCGACGACGATAAAAACACCGACGACGGCAACAACGCCGACGACGACAACAGCACCGACGACGACCCCTCCGAGCAAGACGACCTCGAGCCCGCCGTCTTCCCCCACGGCGACTCCCGCGAGCGCGCCACCGCCCGCCGCCTCTCGCGCAAGCACCTCGCCTGGCTCGCCTCCCTCCCCGTGATCCTCGAGGCCGGCCCCGTCGAGGGCCTCGGCCGCCTCGTCGTCGTCCACGCCGGCCTCGTCCCCGGCGTCCCCCTCGCCAAGCAGGACCCCTGGGCCGTCATGAACATGCGCGGCCTCGTCTACCCGCGCGAGGAGCTCCGCCGCCAGGAGGCCAGGCGCGCCCTCGAGGACGCCCGCCGCGCCGCCGGCGGCCTCGCCGCCTCCGTCGCCCCCGTCACCGAGACCATGGTCGAGCGCGAGCACGAGCGCCGCCGCCGCCCCGGCGACCGCCGCGTCGCCGTCCCCACCGACCGCCGCGGCGCCGGCGCCAGCAGCTGGCCCAGGGCCTGGGACGCCCACCAGCGCGCCCTGCCCGAGTCCGAGCCCCGCACCGCCGTCGCCTACGGCCACGACTCGAAGCGCGGCCTCCGCGTCGGCGCCTACACCTTCGGCCTCGACTCGGGCTGCGTCGGCGGCGGCGACCTGAGCGCCCTCGTCATCGAGGCCACCCCCGAGGGCGTCACGCACGCCGTCCGGAGCGTCTCGTGCGCCGGGGACGAGGGCGAGGAGAAGAAGAAGAAGAAGAAGAATAAAAAGACGAAGAAGGGCAGGAAGCACAAACAGGGCAAGAAGAGCGACGCCCAAGAGGCCCAGTCATAGATTAGATGCCGTGGTGTCCCTTTTGTCTTCCCGTTCTGCTTCTTTATTCTTTTCTTGCCCTTTTCTTTTTCTTGAACCCCTCCCCCCCCCCCCCCCCCCCCACCCCTCCCAAAGGGGCTCATGATATACCCTGCTTGCAAAAGACGAAAGGACATTTCCTGGGAGAGAACGAGCATGGAAGCGTTCGTTGCCTGATGAGAACAGGGCGACGACCTGGGTCGACGAAAATGCCCCGGTCGTGACTGGGAGCAACATGTACACACACACACACAGAGAGAGAGAGAGATAGAGAGAGAGACATAGACAACCGCAGCAGTACCCCATCGACAATCGCACCGATGGCGGCTGGTTGCGCTGCATATGCATAGACCGAGTTGCCACGAACCAGGCGGAGGCAACCACGCGTTTGTACGCTAGTCAACTCTAATCAAACATAGATGATACCATCATTTGGCATCCTGTATTGATGGACACGCACGCGCTTATAGCTGCATGCCAATGAGGGACAGGTTTTTGGGAGACTAGTTCCATGGGATTGTTACTACCAAAAGCAGTCTAATCTTTTGTTATTCTTTGCCTCCCTCAAAAAGAAAAAAAAAAAGGAGAGTTCCCTGACACAGCGCCTCGTTTTCACTCTTCGATTGCCAAACGTGTTTAAATGGGAATTGCGTTGTTTTTTGTTTCCGTCTCATTAAGTCATTCTCGCATCATGATATATCCTCCGCACACACGCACGCACACACGTGCCCGACGCTCTCATTCCCGTATTCCCGCTTGCAAGCGATTTATGCCTGGACCTTGGCCTTGATGATGTCCTTGAGAGTGACGGCGTCGGCGGCGAACTTGGAGATACCCTCGCGGAGCTTCTCGACGGCCATCTGCTCCTCGTTGAAGTCGAAGCGGAAGAGGGGCTCGTCGTTGATGTACGACTTCTTCTCGATGTTGAGGCTCTGGGCGGCGGTGGCGTCGAGCTTCTTGGGGACGGGGGCGTCGGAGTTGAGGAGCTCCTCAAGCAGGTTGGGCTGGAGAGGGTGTTAGCGGGTTGCCAGCAAGCAAAGTAAGGGGGGGGGGGGGGGGTCTCAGGGCCGGGACGAGGGGGAAGGACATACGGAGATGGTGAGGTAGTCGCATCCGGCAAGCTCGGTGATCTCGCCAGTGTTGCGGAAAGAGGCACCCATGACGATGGTCTTGTAGCCGAACTTCTTGTAGTAGTTGAAGATGGTCTGGACGGACTTGACACCGGGGTCCTCCTCCTTGGTGTACTCCTTCTTGTGGGCGGCCTTGTACCAGTCGAGGATGCGGCCGACGAAGGGGGAGATGAGGTAGGCGCCGGCCTCGGCGGCGGCGATGGCCTGGGTGATGGAGAACATGAGGGTCAGGTTGGTGTTGATGCCGTGGTCGCGCTGGAGGATCTCAGCGGCCTTGATACCCTCCCATGTGGAGGCGATCTTGATGAGGACACGGTCCTTGGAGATGCCCTGCTCCTTGTACAGCTGCAGACGATTTTTGTTAGCATCTCGGCAAAGATGTCGACGAGTAGGGCAACGAGGGGATCGTGGAGGTGGGGCAGACGCACGTCAATGATGTGCAGGGCCTTGTCGACGGAGGCCTTGGTGTCGAAGGAGAAGCGGGCGTCGACCTCGGTGGAGACCTTGCCGGGAACGACCTTGAGGATCTCCTTGCCGAACTCGACGAGGAGGGAGTCGAGGGCAGCGTCGACCTGTTCGTCGACGGAGCCGCCCTTCTTCTTGGCGTAGGCGACGGCCTCGTCAATCAGCTTGGCGTACTCGGGCTTCTTGGAAGCGGCGAGGATGAGGGAGGGGTTGGTGGTGGCATCCTGGGGCTTGTACTTGGCAATGGCTGCAGAAGTGGCATGTTAGCTTTTTCTGTGCTGCTGGTCGCCGGAGGCATGTTTAATGAGATTCTCCGTCGTCAATTGTTCGTGATGGATTGGGGTGCGGTGGTGGCGGCACATGCCATGACGCGAGACAGCGGCGACATGGGGTGAGACATTTTGGAAGGAGAGGCGGGGGGGTGGACTCACAGGCAAAGTCGCCCGAGTCGCTGACAACGACGGTGCCGGAGGCCTTGAGCTGGTCGAGAGAGGTAGACATTTTGGCTGATGATGGATGAATGGAGGCGGTTGGGTGTGTGGTATCAAGGAGAGGTTTGACTTGGGGAGAGAGAGGAAGGAAGAGAATAGTAGGTGGGAGGCGGGGGAAAGGCGGACGTGAGGTTGTAGAAGTAGTTTGGGATCTTTGTTGAGGAAGAGCACCGCACCGGGGACGAGGGGTAACATTTGTCCCTCACCTCACTGACACTTTTAGACCCACACTGGGGGGCGGGTTGCTGCGTGTGTCCGTGTACTGTATCTGTATCCGTAGGTATGTAGGGTGTACGATGTACATGGGAACCGCTGCCAGGGAAGAGCGGACGGGGCGACGGTATGTATCTATCTACATAGGTAGTTAAAAGGCCATGAGGGATACTCCCATTTGAACTAATACTACATAGCGTTGTGTAGATGAATGAACAGACGGCCTCCCAGAATGCTGATCGCCGTTCTTCCTCGACGACGCCTTTTTCGGCAGGTTGTTGGTTCGTCTTGCGATGCTTGTTCTGCTACGCGCTACTTCTGATGTGCTGTGCTGCTCTCATGTCAATGGAACAACACACCCAGCCCGGAACGACAAGCCCACCGTCACGCATCTTCGCCCACCGTTTTGCGGGGTATTACGTCGACGGCCGCGGTTGTCGTGAGTAAGGCTCATTATTATTATTCTAGCTGGTGCTAGACAAGCTACAGTACTCCCTCCTTTCGCCCCTCCATGACCCAGAATCGGCGTCATATCCCCAGTGTTGCGTGGACACCCGTGGGCTCCCCCCCCCCCCCCCCCCCCCCCGCCTCGACCTACCGCCTCATTGATGCGCCGTTTGGAAGTGGCAGAGGGTCGCTGAGTAGGTCTCGGCTTCTTTTTTTCTTGGTCTGAAAAGGGTTCAATCAAGATCCGCCTGCGTGTCGCAAGACCCTGTCGAATACGGATACTCTCTTGTCTGCTTGGTCCAAGTTGGCCCGGGGGGTTCGGGTCCCCTAAGAAAATCGCTCGATGATTTAATACCACACCCATAGGTAGGTGTGTACCCTGCGCGCGCGGCATTGCCTGGGACGGTCAACGTCGACGTAACATCCCCATAATAAAACAACAAAACGGAGCCCGGGCAATCGCAAATCGCCATGGGACTTGCCTACCTGCGTACCTATGCCAGTATGTATACTGCTACATCTCGCTTGAATCGCACATGCATGCAAACCAAGGCATACTACTACATACGTACTGAAATAAAAAAAAATAAAAAAAAAAAGCGAGGAATATTGCCGGCCAGATGACCAGGTGGGATAGGAAAGGCCCGACTCGAAGCAGCAGCGTCAATTTCCTCTCCAGTTTCGGTGATAGGCGATGCCGTGCTCGGGGACGAGAATGAATCCGATGCCTCCCCCCCCCCCAATGGCCCATCGAAACCCTGCCGCCGACGCCGTAACTATACCTATCCGTCCGTCCGCCCGTCCGTACGTGCCGGCACTTCCCCGCCTGTACTCGGGAATATGAGCCTTGGGGTTTACTCATCGCCCCCTTGCCTTGCTCGAAGACGAGAGGGCTTTCGCCGAGAGTGACCCGAGTAGCCGAATTAGGAAGGGGGGAAAAAACCCACAGCATCGCAAACACATACGGCGGCGCTCGGCTATGACTCAGCTCCCTCTAGACGGGATGATACAATAAAATAAAATAAAGGGAAAGGTAGACAGACCATTCGTGCTTCTCGCCTTTCACCACGTGCTCGCCATCGCCCGCCATTGGCCCAAGAGCTCTCCCATTGCTGTACGGATACCGGTAGTCCCTAGCTAGGCAATCGCTATTTATCCGACAGACCCGCGAGCCCGCTTGAATTCCCGTACAGCCTTTTGTTATTTCACGTTTACCCTTATCTCTGGGCGGCATTTGCCCTCCCCCCACGCCGATTCTGATATACACCGCCCGTTAACACTGCAAGCTTGGGCGAGGTGCCTGTCCCGTTATCGTGAGAACATGAAGGGCTCTGGAGGCCTGTGTAGTTCCGCGCCAATGTCCTGGCCAGCTCGCCCCC